>CAWUFW010017301.1:0-268766 GCA_963921515.1 Calotriton arnoldi
CTTGGAAAAGTGGACGGAATACTACAGATCAGATCACACACAATGGCACAAAGTCAGTACACACCGACAAGCCAGGCACGCTGGTTCTGCATCTGTGCCATCAACCTGGGGATGCGACTACTCCTCATCACAAAGGCATCGTGTGCTGAACCAGGGAAACGGGCACACACGTGTGTGATGGTCATGTCTGCAAGACACACCACCAGTGCATTGACCGAGTGGTAGTGCTTGCGGTTCCTGTAGGCCTGCTCCTGGGCCTGTGGTGGTACCAAAGCCACATGTGTCCCATCAATGGAGCCAATGACATGCGGCATCCTCCCCAGGGCATAAAAGTCACTCTTCACGTCAGTGAGTCGTCGCAGTCTAGGGAAATAGATGTACCGGTTCAGGAAGAGCAACATTGCCGCCAAAACATCGCGGAGCACACGGCTGAACATGGTCTGTGACATCCCACCAGCAGACGCCACAGTATGTTGGAAGGTACCGGTGGCAAAGAAGTGTAGGGCTGCCATCACCTTCACCTTGGGGGTCAGCGCTGTAGGATACGGCCGGCCAGGCTGCAAATGTGGGGACAACTGCACTGCAAAATCCTCAATCAGCTGCCTGGTGAAGCGGTACCGTCGGATGCTGTCCCGTTCCACCATCGTTGCCAGGTCTGGGAATGGCCGATGGACAGCAGGAGCCCTGCAGTGCAGAGGAGAAGTAAGCAAGATCGTCAGTCACCCCACATATGCGGCATTGAACACACTCAAGATCCCAACATACATCATCATGAGGCACAACTACATGAAGTGTGCAGTACCGGAACGACATTTATGGTACATACATGGCCAACATCTGTCAACACGGTCCTACAGGTGGCATCAATTTGTCCCAAGTTGGCCCATTGGATATCATGATGCTGTGTCACAGTCACCCCCAGTGACATGTGAGGACAGATGTGCCCCAGGCACCACAGCTCAACGACAGGCACATTCCCAGGGACCCTGTAATGCCACATGGACACTGGCATCACCTGGAGTATCATGTGTACACCACAACAAAACAAACATGACCCCCACAGGTAGTGGCCACACTTGCCATGGCAGGAGAGCCATGGACGTCTGTGACACACACGCACAACATCAGAGTCCATGCACACACAACGTGGATGTGGAGACTGTCTCCCATTGTGCACATGAAATCAGAGACATTGTAAACACTACATGCACAAAGACTGTGGAGGGCCATCACTATTGTGCCACTGGGACACCCTGGCTCAAACATACCGTCCCACATGGGACTCACGGGGTATGTGACATGACATACACAAACACCACTGTGAAATGTGACCATGGCACATGCACAGATATGAACAGTTGCACATCACAGTGGTCACGTACACATAACACCCATGATCCTGTCCCCATGAACACGTGCACAGCCTGGGGGTGGCTGCCCACAGGTGACACCCACAGGACAACATGTACACCAACATACACACAATAGGAAATGCAGCCTTACATGCCTTATGATAAGGTTTGGACAGGCTGTCGTGATGTAGGTGTGCCCCTCACTCCCCTGGGAGCTATCTGTGGCTGGCATATGTCCATCTGAGACAGGCATGCTGACATATGCCAGTCACATGTACAGTGATGCGTTGTACTGCAATGGACCGATCGGTGCCTCCGGCCGGCCCATTGCATTCAATGTGTCGGGTACGCGTTGTACCCCTGTGCGCGTTGTACTGCAATGGACCGATCGGTGCCTCCGGCCGGCCCATTGCATTCAATGTGTGCGGGTACGCGTTGTACCCCTGTGCGCGTTGATACTGCAATGGACCGATCGGTGCCTCCGGCCGGCCCATTGCATTCAATGTGTGCGGGTACAGCGTTGTACCCCTGTGCGCGTTGTACTGCAATGGACCGATCGGTGCCTCCGGCCGGCCCATTGCATTCAATGTGTGCGGGTACAGCGTTGTACCCCTGTGCGCGTTGAACAGCAATGGACCGATCGGTGCCTCCGGCCGGCCCATTGCATTCAATGTGTGCGGGTACGCGTTGTACCCCTGTGCGCGTTGAACAGCAATGGACGATCGGTGCCTCCGGCCGGCCCATTGCATTCAATGTGTCTGGTGCAGCGTTGTACCCCTGTGCGCGTTGAACTGCAATGGACCGATCGGTGCCTCCGGCGGCCCATTGCATTCAATGTGTGCGAGTACGCGTTGTACCCCTGTGCGCGTTGTACTGCAATGGACCGATCGGTGCCTCCGGCCGGCCCATTGCATTCAATGTGTCGGGTGCGCGTTGTACCCCTGTGCGCGTTGTACTGCAATGGACCGATCGGTGCCTCCGGCCGGCCCATTGCATTCAATGTGTGCGGGTACGCGTTGTACCCCTGTGCGCGTTGAACAGCAATGGACCGATCGGTGCCTCGGCCGGCCCATTGCATTCAATGTGTCGCGGTGCAGCGTTGTACCCCTGTGCGGCGTTGAACAGCAATGGACCGATCGGTGCCTCCGGCCGGCCCATTGCTTTCAATGTGCGCGAGTGCAGCGTTGTACCCCTGTGCGCGTTGTACTGCAATGGACCGATCGGTGCCTCCGGCCGGCCCATTGCATTCAATGTGTCGGGTGCGCGTTGTACCCCTGTGCGCGTTGTACTGCAATGGACCGATCGGTGCGCACCCATTGACAATGGGCTTGCCTGGCAACGGACGCGTTTTCGAATATTCGAGCGAGTCGGTTGCTGGAAAATCAGTTGGTCACCCACAACAATGTTGCAAAATCATGTATGTCATGAAGTTGAAATTTTGAAGGATGCTGTGGGCGTGTTTTGGTGCTGCTATTCCATGGATTGGCCATATTCAGAAGATGCAAACGACTTGGACCTATCACTTTGGACACAAGGGACAGTATCTGCCTCTCCAGCACATATATATTGCTGCATGTTCCCCTGAGAGCCCACTTGCCTGCACTACATGCTCCAGGACGACATCTGCCACTGCACTGCTGCTGTCTCTGCCCCTCTGGACCCTGCAATGGCACGTACTGTGGAGAGAGCCCCAGCCTTCAGCCTTGAAGAGAACCAGGCCCTGCTGGACAGCCTACTTCCACAGTACAGCAAGCTGTATGGGACACCAGGGGAGCAGGTGAGTGTTCTGTGCACTGCCTTTCTGAATGTGCATTTTGTCTGACTAGCAAGGCTGAGAGTCAGCACACCACTGGCTAGCAGGCTCACTGAGTAGTTGTCACCCCCCATAGTGTGTAGTGACTTGCACTGGACAGGTATGGTGCAGTGACAGTGCTTCTGAACAGGGTTTTACTCCCCATGCTATGATACCATGTAGTGACTTCTGGAAAACTGTCCATGGGCAGCCGTGCACTGCCTGGGTACACCATGTGCCCCTGTGATTGCGACATGTATATGCAACTGTGTCATGCACGGATATGTTGCATGTGTAGTAATGTCCTTATCACTTTGTCATCCTGACAGGCTTCTGCCCATCGGAAGCATGAGATCTGGAAGGACATCGTCCGGGCTGTCCGGTCCGTGGGGGTCTACAAGCGCCGGATCCGCAACTGCCAAAAGAGGTGGCAGGACCTTCGGGGCTGGACCCGGAGGATTGCACGGGTCCAGCTGAAGCTGTCGCCTCCTCGCAGGAGGGGCGGAACACGGACCCTGACCCCCCACATGCTCAGGATCCTGGCGGTGGTCTTTCCAGACCTGGATGGGCAGCTGAAGGCCAGAGAGCAGCAAGGAGGGGGTGAGTCAAAGACTGCACTGTGTACTCTGTCTAACATGTTATGTGCCCTCCTCGGGCCAGGTTGAACTGCCACAGTACAGCAGTCATGTTGTCCAGGAGCCATGTCCCTCTATTGTGCACTGCCCACTCCTCATCTGATACCCAGGTGTGGCCCTTACATGCAGGGAATTCTGTCACTTAGGACTGTGTCCTTGCAGTTTGCTTGACTCAAGGTGGGAGACAGCATCTGTTTCCCTGACTCTGTGGTGGGCATCATGGGTGGGTCCATTGCTTACACAATGCCTGTATTCTGACATGTATTCAGCGTGTTACTTTGATCTGTGGTCCAATTGCTGAGCTGATCCACCACATGTGGCTGGGGTACCTGGCACACACCCATGCTGCGGGTGGGAACAATGTTTGGGCCCCAGGAGTATGTATATGACGTGTGTCACACATACTTAGCCAGTTGCCTACAGTCCAGGGCTCATCCCTCATTCATGTGGGGCTGGACAGTCATGCCTACTCCAGGCCATACAATACACTCTGTACTCCCACTCCCGTGTATCAGAGGACACATTGTGCACAGTGATTTGCCCCTCAGGTGTCTGCCTCTGTGTCAGTGTGCTGTGGATTAGTCGCCAGGACTGCTGTGGAGTTTCTTGGTAGGGGCTCAGCATGCCACTGGAGATGTGACCATAGGAGACGATACTTGTGTGACACATAGGTGTCTGATCAGCTGCCCATGCAGACTGGGGCATGTAAATGTGAAGTTCAGGCAGCTGTTCCCCATGCACAGCAGAGTGTGAGGGGCTCAGGTTCAGAGGGTAGTGTCACAGGTCTCCCATATGTCCAATAGGTATGACCTGGACAGATGAGGGTTAAGAGGATGTGTTGTGGGGGGATGTACATGTGCACTTGTGCAGCTCCAGGACTTGCATTCCCCATGACCTACTATTGTGACACAGTGCAGAGTGTTGTTGTCTGGCTGCAAAGTCATACATCACTGAGACAGTGATGTATGACTTTGCAGTCATGCCTCCGCCATGGCATGTGTCTACTGATTGGTGATCCTGCAGGGGAGTGACATGTGCTACATGCACACCATAGTGGCGCTGGCTATCAGGACATGGGTGCATCATGGTGTCTGTCGCTGGTATGCATCACATGCATTTCCTATCTGACTCTGGGCATCCCTTACATCCGTAAACCTGTACTGACTCAGTGGCAAGAGCTGTGATGTGTCCACACCGTGTCCTCTGCACTGTCCAACTACTGTGTACTTGGTGCATGTGTCAACACTGGGGTGTTGCAATCCAACAGACACCAGACAGATGGGTGCAAGGCCATGTGGGATGTGAGTGCCATGCTTGGCATCAGACTGACAATTGACTTCTCCTGTTCAATTAGTGCACTTTTAGCAATGCACAACTAATGATGCCAGGGCTTGCTCTGTGATGTGCTGTGCTCACAGTGGTGTGTGCGTTATGTGCAGGTGACTGATGTCTGTCTGTTTCCCCATTTTTTGCAGATACATCCACGGCCACGGAAGGGGACAGCTCCACGGACCAGGAGGAGCCGGAGAGCCAGACTGGGTCAGCAGCCGAGGAGTGGTCGGAGGGACCCAGTGGCACGGAGGGCGAGGGGAGCCACACCGAGGAGTCCTCAGCAGCATCCACCTCAGCTGAGGACCAGAGCAACTCGGAGGATGACTCCCTTGTGGAGGCGGGTGTCAGCAGCCACCACACCCCAGCTAGTGTTGCTGTCCCCGCCACCACCAGCACCACCACCGCCCTCCCATCGGCTCCCATTCCCCAGGTCCGTGGAGGCTCCCATGTCCGGGAGCGTGTCTCCTTTGGGCCAGGCACCGCACCCCCTGCCCCTGTGTCCCCTGCTGCCCTGAGTGAGGAGTCTGTGTACCTCCTTCGCCAGCTCCATGTAGGGCAGACAGCCATGCTGAGTGTCCTCCATGCGCACACCGCGCTGTTGACTCAGCTGGTGTCGTTCATGGAGGGCATCTCATCGGGCATGTCTGACCTACAGAGGGGCAATAGGTCCATGGACTCCTCCCTGACGGCAGCAGTGTCCCTCCTCAAACGGTCCCTCACCCCTCCTGCCTCTGCTCCATCCACACTCCCCAGCACCTTACCCATCCCAGGCACACACACACTGGCACACACCAGCACACACACATCCAGCACACTGACACACACGCCAATGACAAAACGCACACGCACGCACATTCAGGGGACTGAAGCCAGACTCACAGGGGATGGGGCCCTGGCACACACACACGCATCCACATGCACTGCGCAGTCCTCAGTTCCCTCTCCCTCCAAAGCACCCTCCCTTGCCTCACCTGCAACCCCAAAGTCACAGCAGCTCTTCCTCTGTGACCTCGGCCTCTTCCCCACCGATGAAGCTGCTCCAGCATCCCGGGGGAAGAGGAAGCCCACCCACACGGAGCAGAGTGCCCCTCGCCCCCGGACACCCTCCCCCAGGCGCAGACGGACTGAGGCCCCCACCCGCAAGTCCCCCGGAGTGCTAAGAGCAAGACCCCGCCACCGCCCTGCAGCTCAGGCACAAGGTCTCCGTCCTCCATCCCTCAGGCCCCCACTGCACAGGTGCCCCCACCACACCCTGCCCCAGGTTCCCCCACCCACAGATATACCATCCCCAAGATGCTCCGGCCTTCTCCCCCTGCCACTTGCTCTCCCAGCACCACACCCCCGCTGCGCTTGTCTGTGCCACTGATGTGGTGAGGGTGTCCCCCCTCTGTCCAACCCACCTTGCCTGTTCCCCATTCTCCTCCCCTGGAGGTAGGCACTGCAGTGGAGTCCACTACCGCCCTGTCTGACTTGGGCACTGCAGTGGCGGACCTGTCCACCCCATCTGCAGGGTCCACTGCAGTTGTGCCGGCACCCACGACATCTGTGTCATGCCCCCAGTTGTGCCGGCACACACCATGTCAGACACCTCCACTGCAGTTGTCAGTGGCTCTCCAGCACCCACCACCCCTTCCCTGACTCCCCCTGGTGAGCCCTGATCCTGTCCCTGCGGTGCCTGGCCTGCCCCCCGGTTGCCCCTCCTAGTGGATTGTCCCTGGTATTGTGCAGGCATGCGTAGGGTGACATCTGCCAGTGTCACCCTGTTTGAACTTTGACAATGGACTGGCCATTGGCCTTTGCTCTTTTTCAGGACTTCGTTTGGCCTCAACACATATGCTGAATAAAGCAACTTTCTTTTCTCTACTGCTCATGCTTCAGATGTACATGTTGTTGGTGCAGCTAACCATGCCCTTGCTGCAGTGATGGTGATATCTGGTCTCATGATTATGAAGTGTTACTGTGCAGGAACCCATGTGGTCCAGGGGGAATGTGTCCTATCATGTGGTGTATCCATGTCATCAATAGCAGCATCTGAGGGTGTCATGTGTTCAGTATTTGGCAATGGGTTTCCTACTTACATTGGCAATTTCATATCTGTGGCTTCCACCCCTGCACATCTGTTGTGCCTGCCATCGTTGCATTTGTCTACTTCCCTGACCGTGTTGCCATCTCCAGTGGACATGCAGGTTTGGGCATCAATGGGGAGGGACTCATCCGTGTAGTCAGTGCAACATTGCTATACAAGTGTGTTGGATCTGTGCTGATGATTCCGTTGGCACATCCATGACCAGGCTGATGTGATGGGAGCCCTCATTTGGTGCTAATTGTTGATTGTGTGACCAAGTGCTCAGCTGACATGATGGGGCCCTACTGAGGCAACATATGGCACAGCTTTCCTCACACAGGAGTGGAGTCCCCTCATGGCAGTGTGTACACGTGTGACATTGCCTGCGCCCAAGGTGTGTGTTGTATGTGCATGTCTGTGTGTTCACTTCCATTCATCTGCGCATGCTGTGATCCCTAGTGTTGTACCTGTTTGTGATGCTTGCTGACTTGAGCTATGTTCCCCCAAAGTCTTCTCCCTGTGTTCTCTGTGATGTGGGTGCATGGCACATTACTGGTCATCAGGGTGTCACCCATAGGTGTGTTTGCTGTCAGGGCAGAGTTTGTGTGCAGACGCAGATGGGTCACAGTCAGGTTTCCCTTTGGCACTTGTTGTTTGCCCCTGTCATGTGATTTCCAGTTTGTGTTATCTTTCAGTGATTGTGACACGTTGTGTGTGTGACTGCTGGCACTCCTTAGGGTCCGGGCTGCAATGTTGGTTGTTGTCTATGTGTGTTCTTTGTGGGTGACCTTGGCTTCTTCATTGGTGTGTGACTGTGGCTGGGATCCCATTGGTCGGTGTGGTATTGCCGTCATGTCCATGTACAGCGTAGTGTGCAGTGTGTCAGACATTCAGGAGTCTTGTTGAGTGTCCATGTGTGATGTGTTTCTACACCTTGGTTCCCACCCACCACCCTGGAATAGTAATGGGTGCATGTGCAATGTCACCAGTGCATGTGTACTTCACTGCTGCACATTGTTGGAGGTCGAGGGTGTGGTCTTGAGTGTGTGCAGATGAGAGTTGTTGCCCGGCTAGTCCCCTGCCTCCATGTTGGCCTTGGCTTACTGGCCATGCTGATTGATTTGTGCTTGTGTAGGTGTGATGGTAGTTAGTTGCTCAGGACACCTGACTGTGGTTCACAGTGTGAACGACATTTAGCTTTGTCATCACAGTGGTATTTTTCTTCAGCCCAGGGTCACCACATTGTGGGGGCCCTGGGGGTGGTGCTGTGGTGTGTCTGTGACTTGCTGTGTCAGTTGTTGTTCCTACGTGCCTGTGTGACATGTGTGTTTTGTGCTCCCTCTCACCTGTCAATGCCTGCTTGCCCACATAGGGGATTTGGATCCATGAGTTACCTTAGTGTGGCAGTGTATGCACATCTGTATGATTGGTATTCAGCTCTCCTCATGTGTTGTGTTGTTGCCTGGGGACACTGGCACCCCCACCCCTCACCTGCTGTGTATGATGACAGTGTTGGTCTGCCTGTTTGTGTTTGTGCATCTGCACCACTGCATTGGCATATCTTGGGTGTGCCATTGGCTGTATGTTGTTTGGTGTGTTTCCCCTGCTGTCCCTGGGACTCCTAGGTCATCGGTCAGCACAGTGATCATGGTTTGTGTGTCCCATTGCTGCCATGGTATGGTATCTGTTCACCTCACATCTGCTGTCTCCACAGGGTATCTGCATTTGTGTGCCCATTGGTGCAAATATGTGGTTCTGCATTCTGATGGTCACTTCTGTCATTGTGTCATTGATGACTGTTGACGGTCTCAGCCCCCATGGGTGTTGTTTGTCTGCACATGGCCAAAGGAATGTTTCATTTGCACTGCAGTATTTGGCTCCCCCAATTTATGTTGCAATGGGACACATACACTACTTTGCCACAGATGAGTTTTTGGTTCTGTGACCAGGAATGATCCATGCAGTTTGGCAGTTGCAGCTCTTTCTTTGTCAACAATTACCTTTTGGTCACTGTGATGATGAGGGTGTAGACCCCATTGCCACAATGGTCAAAATGTGCTTCAGCTATGGACCCCACACTTGCCTTTTGGTCACTGTGATGATGGGGGTTTAGGCCCCATTGCCACAATGGTCAAAATGTGCTTCAGCTATGGACCCCACACTTGCCTTTTGGTCACTGTGATGATGGGGGTTTAGACCCCATTGCCACAATGGTCAAAATGTGCTTCAGCTATGGACCCCACACTTGCCTTTTGGTCACTGTGATGATGGGGGTTTAGGCCCCATTGCCACAATGGTCAAAATGTGCTTCAGCTATGGACCCCACACTTGCCTTTTGGTCACTGTGATGATGGGGGTTTAGACCCCATTGCCACAATGGTCAAAATGTGCTTCAGCTATGGACCCCACACTTGCCTTTTGGTCACTGTGATGATGGGGGTTTAGGCCCCATTGCCACAATGGTCATGGGCTGCTTGCATTGTGGGTGCCACACACATATATGTGTGGCACATGTGCTAGGGGGTCACATTATATGTTCAATGTCATGTTCGGTGTTGTAGGCATTTGACACAGCCTGCTCACACGCTTGTCATGGTGGTGGGGGGATGTCTTAATCTTGCATTCCCTAGGTTGTGGTGTGCTTGTTGTGTCATGCATTGTCCATCCTATGAGTGGGGGTGGTAGTAGTGGTAGGCATCCAGCCCCCCTGGCTAAGGGTGGTAGTAGTGGTGGGCATCCTGCCCCCCTGGGTGAGGGTGGTAGTAGTGGTGGGCATCCTGCCCCCCTGGGTGAGGGTGGTAGTAGTGGTGGGCATCCTGCCCCCTGGCTAAGGGTGGTGGTAGGCATCCAGCCCCCCTGGCTAAGGGTGGTAGTAGTGGTAGGCATCCTGCCCCCCTGTGTAAGGGTGGTAGTAGTGGTGGGCATCCTGCCCCCTGGGTGAGGGTGGTAGTAGTGGTGGGCATCCTGCCCCCCTGGGTGAGGGTGGTAGTAGTGGTGGGCATCCTGCCCCCTGGGTGAGGGTGGTAGTAGTGGTGGGCATCCTGCCCCCTGGCTAAGGGTGGTAGTAGTGGTGGGCATCCTGCCCCCCTGGGTGAGGGTGGTAGTAGTGGTGGGCATCCTGCCCCCCTGGGTGAGGGTGGTAGTAGTGGTGGGCATCCTGCCCCCTGGGTGAGGGTGGTAGTAGTGGTGGGCATCCTGCTCCCCTGGCTAAGGGTGGTAGTAGTGGTGGGCATCCTGCCCCCCTGGCTAAGGGTGGTAGTAGTGGTGGGCATCCTGCCCCCCTGGGTGAGGGTGGTAGTAGTGGTGGGCATCCTGCCCCCTGGGTGAGGGTGGTAGTAGTGGTAGGCATCCTGCCCCCCTGTGTAAGGGTGGTAGTAGTGGTAGGCATCCAGCCCCCCTGGCTAAGGGTGGTGGTAGGCATCCAGCCCCCTGGCTAAGGGTGGTAGTAGTGGTAGGCATCCAGCCCCCTGGCTAAGGGTGGTAGTAGTGGTGGGCATCCTGCCCCCTGGGTGAGGGTGGTAGTCAGTGGTGGGCATCCTGCCCCCTGGCTAAGGGTGGTAGTAGTGGTGGGCATCCTGCCCCCTGGGTGAGGGTGGTAGTAGTGGTGGGCATCCTGCCCCCCTGGCTAAGGGTGGTAGTAGTGGTGGGCATCCTGCCCCCCTGGGTGAGGGTGGTAGTAGTGGTGGGCATCCTGCCCCCTGGGTGAGGGTGGTAGTAGTGGTAGGCATCCTGCCCCCTGTGTAAGGGTGGTAGTAGTGGTAGGCATCCAGCCCCCTCTGGCTAAGGGTGGTGAGTGGTAGGCATCCAGCCCGCCCTGGGTGAGGGTGGTAGGAGTGGTAGGCATCCTGCCCCCTGGCTAAGGGTGGTAGTAGTGGTGGGCATCCTGGCACCCCCTGGCTAAGGGTGGTAGTAGTGGTGGGCATCCTGCCCCCCTGGGTGAGGGTGGTAGTAGTGGTGGGCATCCTGCCCCCCTGGGTGAGGGTGGTAGTAGTGGTGGGCATCCTGCCCCCTGGCTAAGGGTGGTAGTAGTGGTGGGCATCCTGCCCCCCTGGCTAAGGGTGGTAGTAGTGGTGGGCATCCTGCCCCCCTGGGTGAGGGTGGTAGTAGTGGTGGGCATCCTGCCCCCCTGGGTGAGGGTGGTAGTAGTGGTAGGCATCCTGCCCCCCTGTGTAAGGGTGGTAGTAGTGGTAGGCATCCAGCCCCCCTGGCTAAGGGTGGTGGTAGGCATCCAGCCCCCTGGCTAAGGGTGGTAGTAGTGGTAGGCATCCAGCCCCCCTGGCTAAGGGTGGTAGTAGTGGTGGGCATCCTGCCCCCCTGGGTGAGGGTGGTAGTAGTGGTAGGCATCCTGCCCCCTGTGTAAGGGTGGTAGTAGTGGTAGGCATCCAGCCCCCCTGGCTAAGGGTGGTGGTAGGCATCCAGCCCCCCTGGCTAAGGGTGGTAGTAGTGGTAGGCATCCAGCCCCCTGGCTAAGGGTGGTAGTAGTGGTGGGCATCCTGCCCCCCTGGGTGAGGGTGGTAGTCAGTGGTGGGCATCCTGCCCCCTGGCTGAGGGTGGTAGTAGTGGTGGGCATCCTGCCCCCCTGGGTGAGGGTGGTAGTAGTGGTGGGCATCCTGCCCCCCTGGCTAAGGGTGGTAGTAGTGGTGGGCATCCTGCCCCCCTGGGTGAGGGTGGTAGTAGTGGTGGGCATCCTGCCCCCCTGGGTGAGGGTGGTAGTAGTGGTAGGCATCCTGCCCCCTGTGTAAGGGTGGTAGTAGTGGTAGGCATCCAGCCCCCTCTGGCTAAGGGTGGTGATAGGCATCCAGCCCGCCCTGGGTGAGGGTGGTAGGAGTGGTAGGCATCCAGCCCCCCTGGCTAAGGGTGGTAGTGGTGGTGGGCATCTGGCACCCCCTGGCTAAGGGTGGTAGTAGTGGTGGGCATCCTGCCCCCCTGGGTGAGGGTGGTAGTAGTGGTGGGCATCCTGCCCCCCTGGGTGAGGGTGGTAGTAGTGGTGGGCATCCTGCTCCCCTGGCTAAGGGTGGTAGTAGTGGTGGGCATCCTGCCCCCTGGCTAAGGGTGGTAGTAGTGGTGGGCATCCTGCCCCCCTGGGTGAGGGTGGTAGTAGTGGTGGGCATCATGCCCCCCTGGGTGAGGGTGGTAGTAGTGGTAGGCATCCTGCCCCCTGTGTAAGGGTGGTAGTAGTGGTAGGCATCCAGCCCCCCTGGCTAAGGGTGGTGGTAGGCATCCAGCCCCCCTGGCTAAGGGTGGTAGTAGTGGTAGGCATCCAGCCCCCTGGCTAAGGGTGGTAGTAGTGGTGGGCATCCTGCCCCCTGGGTGAGGGTGGTAGTCAGTGGTGGGCATCCTGCCCCCTGGCTAAGGGTGGTAGTAGTGGTGGGCATCCTGCCCCCTGGGTGAGGGTGGTAGTAGTGGTGGGCATCCTGCCCCCCTGGGTGAGGGTGGTAGTAGTGGTGGGCATCCTGCCCCCCTGGGTGAGGGTGGTAGTAGTGGTAGGCATCCTGCCCCCTGGGTGGGGGTGGTAGTAGTGGTAGGCATCCAGCCCCCCTGGCTAAGGGTGGTGATAGGCATCCAGCCCGCCCTGGGTGAGGGTGGTAGTAGTGGTAGGCATCCAGCCCCCTGGCTAAGGGTGGTAGTGGTGGTGGGCATCTGGCACCCCCTGGCTAAGGGTGGTTGTGGTGGTTGGCATCCAGCCCCCCTGGGTTGGGGTGGTGGCGCGCATTCAGGCCCCTGTGTGCATATGTGGCATTGGTGATGGGCATCCCGCCCCTATGGTGCTGCTGTTGCAAGTATATTCAGATTCCCAGTGTATGTGTGTGATGTGTCGTGTACGTGTTGTATGTGTTTTGTGGTTGGTGTCTGACTTACCTTCTGCGCCGTACGCGTCCGTGCCTGTTCCGGTAGTAGATGTAGAATATTGGTATGATCGGGACGAAGGGATTCATGGTTGGTTCGTGTCGTTCGTCCTTCTCGTTGCTTCGCGTCGTCCTCGTCGCTTGGCTCGTCCTCGTCGCTTCGCTTCGTCCTCGTCGCTTCGCGTCGTCCTCGTCTGTGCTGTGTTCGTCTCGTAGCCGTGGATCGTGTTGTGGCGCGATTCGGAGCTTATGTGCGCCTCTCCCGGATGCTTTGACGTGCCGTGCGTAGCGGCGGGTTCGGCGCGTACGGAAGCGCATCGTACTTGTCCGGCCGGACGGGGCTGCATTTTCCCTTCCGTGCGACTCGATTCGGCGTTTCCGGATTCGCCTCGGTCGGAGAACAGGACCTGGTTTGGGTGAGTACGGCTCGGCCGGGATTTTTGCTGTTGTGCGCATCGTACTTGCTCGTTCGGTGTGCTGTACGGATCGGTCGGGAAACTGGCTTTCGCATGGCTTTTTTCCCGACCGAATAGTATTGGGTGCGCCTCCGACCGAGATCGGAATCGGCCCCTTAATGGGGTTCCCAGGAAGTTTAATGTAACAGGATGTGTCCGCCAACTGTCGATCTATCTCTTTCATGTAGCTAGATCTTGCCATGATCACCACATTTCCCCCCTTATCTGCTTCACGAATAACAATTGAGGGATCAGATTTAAGTCCCTTTAAAGCTTTATTCTCACCTGCAGTAAGATTGTAATTTTTCAAATTTAGGGGGGTATGATGTTCCAAGAGTTTATAAAAACCCTGTGTCACCCTTTCATGAAAAAGGTCTATATTGGGGTGTGTACCCATCGGAATAAACTTAGATTTTGTTTTTAAACCACTGTCCAATGACACATCCTCAACAATTTCCAATTCATCTCTGATCAGGTCTACCTCAATTGATGTTTCATGTTCAATAGACATCATCATTTGAATGACATTTATTTCAGTTACAGTATGTGGTGGAGGAACACAATCCTCCAAAGGTTTAGTAAGAATGGACGGATTACGTAGGAAATGGTCCTTCAATTTTAATGATCTTACAAATTTGGACAAATCCACAAATATATCGACATCATTACCCATCTGATTAGGGCAAAATCCAAGTCCTTTACTTAATACAGAGACATCATCATCAGTTAGAACTTTTTCAGAGAGATTGACGATCATTAATTCCTGTACATCATTTTTCTCATTCGTACCTAATCTCTCAATGTCTCCATTTTCTTTGATCTGGTCAACCTGCCTACTGGCTCTTGTCTTACTTTCTTGTTGTTTCTGTTTGTTCGCCTGCCATCTCCTACCCCCCTTCTTGTGTTTGATCTTTGGGTATTGATCTTGCCCCCAATCTGAACCTTTCCATTTCCAATAAAAAATTTGACCTATTTTCAGGCTCAGTTATCCCAGTTGATTCCTCTGTGGGGATTAAACTGGCCGCAGAGGAGAGAGATGTTGTACTACTTGCGGAGGTCAATTCCAAAGTATCCTCACGTGGTCTTTTACCTTCCCTGGGATTTTGACATTATCATATTTGTGGGAGAAAGTGTAGACTCTCCCATCCTTATAATCCTTATCATCCCTTCTAATTTTTTCACCTTTTTGTCTCGTAAATAAATTTGGTGACCTTCAAGAATCTCATCCAATATTGCATAATTTTTCTTCACCACTTCCTTTAATTCAGATATTGCTATCTCTTTTTCTAGTTCCACTATTTCCTGTTGCAATTTTAAACCCTTTTTCTCCGCGTTCTTAATTAAGATACGCATCATATTAAACGATGCATTGCGGAGATTGCCCTCCC
This sequence comes from Calotriton arnoldi, assembly GCA_963921515.1. NCBI lineage: Eukaryota > Metazoa > Chordata > Amphibia > Caudata > Salamandridae > Calotriton > Calotriton arnoldi. Next base: position 14,866 of record CAWUFW010017301.1, read on the forward strand.
AATCCTCCAGGGAATCCTTGTCAAGGTCCTCAAAGGTAGGGAAAATTAAAATTCTAAGGCCTCTAGGAATTTTCTCATTTTCAATGTATTTTTCCAGGGTGGTGCCGTCCCACCATCTGGACATCTCATGTTTTTTCTAATTTTTGAAATTTAAATTTTAAGCCTTCTGTTTTTGGAACATTCACAGATATGCCTCCTGGTTTAGAACTGGAGGCGAATAGATCCAGGGCTAGTTCCTGTTGTCTGTCTTTAAAGCCTGGCATCACCTCTAGAGTTTTGTTAAACTTCTAAAGGGGGATCAATTATATATATTAATTTTCAGGGCAGATCAGTGCTAAACAGGGGATCAAGAAATTTGAACACGGTCTGACAGTGGAGCCCTCCAAAGATACAGCACCTGAACTGCTATCCCTCTAATATTATTACCCCTCTATTCTTCCTGGGGTTTGTGTGCACACTGAAACGCACCCACCATCACAGTGCAGATCCTCATGGGGTCACAGCAATATAAAACACAAGCACAGGTGCACCACATATTAATTACAAGATATAAAAATACATAGACATAGTCCATATGTAATACAAATATTATTCAAAATTTATTTTTATTCCAAAATTCTCTTTTTAAAAAACATAAACATATGCAAAAAAAAAATTTCACAGTGAAACAGCCACAGCCGACGCGTTTCGTCCTACTAGAGGACTTCTTCAGGGCTGTCAATTTAAACAAACAAATATATAGACGTCAGTGAACATAAACAAACAACACATACATAATACACATGCATTTAAAATATTAATCCTTTTTAGCCAAAAAGCTATATTGATAATCCTATATACAAGAAAAGAAGAAGAATAACCCAGACATACTAAAAACAGACAGACTTTTTTATAAATATATTACAAATTCAAAATAGACACGGCATTTCTATACATTTTACTTATATTTACAATAGAAAGATAAAGAGAAACTATTTCAATTAATGATTCAAAACAAAATAAACTAGAGGCATCCTGACAGAAATTAGATAAATGATGTGGATAAGATCATCCTACAGAGGCACAAAACAAAAAAATCACAATTTTAATCAATAACATTTGCATTTCTAGAGGTTTCTTTTACTAAAAAAGTGCAATTGTACAAATAGTGGAACCTACCGCTAGTAACTCTAAGAAGATCAATCACCACAAGGATGAAGAGTCGAGAGAACAAACAGAGAAACTGCCCATCTCTCATTCCCCATCTAAATCGCCGATATCAAAAATACCTGCAGAGAGATAGGTGAAGGTTTATACACCAAATACGGCTAACGGGAGAATAACCTGCACAGATTGAAACCAAGGTACTTACTTCACGTCAGAAGTTTAAACAATATTCCTCAGAGCTATCGATATTCGGAAAATATATACGGAAAGAACTTCAGGAAAAATAGATGAAGGGGCAGGGCGTGCATGTAGATTAATGCCTTGCCGCCTCTTAATGGTCACCCAATTCAGTCGCCTAAAAGAAACAAGAATAACCATAATGTATTTTCATGAAGTCCCTCCTAACACGGGACTAATACTCAGTCAACTCGTCTGATTGTCCCACCCAAATGAGAGTGGGCAAAAGCTGCTCGTTAGATTAATAGTCACCCCATTGTAATTTCAATTGTTACATTTGTCCTCAATTAACCACTAAGTAAATTTCCATAAAGAACCCTATATATCCACAAATCTGTAACATCGATTCTAACCCCCATATATGGCTAAGCCCATATTCGCAGGAAACCATACTTATGTGATATTGGTTACCGAATAGTCATGAATGTTACAAGAGTGAGGTTCCAATACTTACAAGGGTATGATGTCACCAGCCCCAAAACCATATCCTGCAGGCCCAAGCCTTATCAGTTCCACAGCAAAATATATATGCTGGAACTGTTGTTAATAGTCTATAGTATAAACAGAAAAAAGGATAAAGAATCATCATTGAATTGCCCAGACTTAACTAGGGCATATATCATAATGTCAGCACAAAAACGAACAGTAAAGGAAACGAAAATAAATTAACCATCGTATTAGTCACCCTATGTCAAACCCAGGGTTTAATCTCATAGCTATTACGCTAGAGCGATTTAACCCAAATATACTCTAATCCATATCCCCATCAAAAAAACATGCACCATAGTATCGCTTCACTAAAAGCAACACAATTCAAACTGAAGAAGAAATAACAACTGAACTTTAAGAAAGGCAAAACGGTAAATGAGGCAAGACGGCGTATTCCCACTCCCCTTGGAGGGGTATACCCAGTCTAAATACTCGATTTCAAATAATACGATCAAAAGGAAAAGAAATATATATATGACAGAGTAAAGGAATAAAGGCAGCAAGCAAGCGGGACAACATATCTCCTAATAAAACTTACCGATATTGGGCTATCAACAGGTTTCCAAACGTCAAGCGTCACGGTAAAAGGACGAAGAGCAAATGACTTGCCCGAGCCGATTTAAATACTCGCGGCAGTCAGGATAGATTGAGATCAGCTGAGTCTCATCAGAGAATGTTTCTTTCCCAGAAGTAAGGGCCAACTAGACCTTATTTTATGGCGGCCATCTTGTAATGGCAAAGATATCATCAGCGCGTCTATACTCCGGATAATAAAGAGATATAGGCAGCAAGCAAAGGAGACAGCATTTTCCCTAATAAGACTTAACGATATTAGGCTATTCAACAAGGTTCCAAACGTCAAGTATCCCGGCAATGGGACAGAAAACCAATGATTTGTCCGAGCCGATTTAAATACTCGCGGCAGTCAAAATAGATTAAAAACAGCTAAGTCGCTGGAGGTCGCGTAACTATCAACAGAGAATGTTTTTTCAAAATAAAGGCAAACTATACCATATTTTATGGTGGCCATCTTATAATGGCAAAAATATCAATGACGCGTCTATACTAGGTATACATCATGGCGGCCATACAACTTGGGCAATATTTCATGGCGGCCATCTTATAATGGCAATAGTGTCATCAGCACATATATATTCAAGAAAGTGACCAATAACCAGCCCAAGCCGTCCCGAAAAAATATGAAGGTTCTATTTTGTCCAATGCGAAAAAAGTCACCAAAGTGCATTAAACGATAGTATAACCTATAGATAATACTCTCTGACATATACCCTCTCCAGAAGAAAAGAAACATGTATAAATAAATCATGACGACTATCCCAGACCCAAGTCCAAAAAATCAAACAAAACTGCATAGAGTCAATTCAAGTAGAAGGAAAACAGGAGAACCTCGAGTGAAAAACCTACATTATTACAGAAATGTGAAAAAGTTTTCCTATAGAAAGTAATGCATTTCGTCCTCTCTATTATGCCCCAATTCTACGCACCGAAGTCTACATATCCACCCAGCTTCGTTTTTCTCAGGGCAAGTTCTCTATCCCCTCCTCTACGGTGCACTGGGATGTGGTCAATTCCCATAAACCACAATTCCTCACTACCTCCATGATTCTCCTGCATGTGGTATGTGAGCGGATAACCAAGATCTCCATTTCGAAGAGCCCGAAGATGCTCCTGGATTCTTGTTTTTAGAGCTCTTTTGGTACTGCCCACATAAATCTTATTACATGGGCAGCCCAATATATATGTCACATATTTTGTTTTACAATTGATGAAATAATTAATGTTGTATATACGTTTGGTATTGAAATTAAAGGTTTTAATCTTATTTCTTCCCAATCTGCACACACTACATTCACTACATATATAGAAGCCCGTAGTCGATAATGTCAGCCAATTATCGGCTTTGGGTGTGGTGACATAACTAGGACATAACATGTTCCGTAAAGTTTGTCCTCTTCTGTATGTAATCTTAGGTTTTGTGGCCAAGGTTCCATGGAGACTAGGTATGTCCATCAACAAATGCCAGTATTTCCGCAGGACATTATAAACCCTACTGCTGCGAGTATTATACTGGGTGTTAAATGAAAGAGGTGCCTTCTTACACTTTTTTGCTGGGTTTGTTATTAAGGTAGTTGTCCTAGGGATCGTCATAATTCTACTATGTGCTTTAGTCAGGGTCTGACTTGGGTACCCCCTAGCCAAGAAACGCTGTTCAGTCTCCCTGATGTTCTGAATAAAGGAGTCCTCCATGCTACAGTTGCGTCTCATCCTAATCATCTCCCCATAAGGGATATTATTAATCACATGATGAGGATGAGCACTTTGGAAATGCAATACACTGTTGCATGCTGTACTCTTCCTATGGGTGCGACTCTGGATATAGTTATCATGCACAAAAAAGGTGATGTCCAAAAAATCAATTGATTCACTACTATAACTGATTGTAAATCTCACATTATATGGATTCTCATTTAAATATGCATGATATTCCAAAAGTACCGGGGCAGGCCCATCCCAGATCATAATAACATCATCGATGTACCTGCCCCAGAAAATAACATGCTCCATCCACTCAGCAGCACGGCGACCCCAGGCATGCTCCCGCTCATACCAGCCCATAAAGAGCCCAGCATAAGCGGGAGCAAACCTGGAACCCATTGCCGTGCCCTGGATCTGATGAAACCACTGTGAATCATGGAGAAAGAAATTCTTTGATAGGATTATGTCTGTCATTTCCAGCAAGACCTCATTATGTGAATAATGGTCTGCTGTCCTTTGTCCCAGAAAGAATTGTAGCGCTTTTACTCCAAATTGTTTTCTGATGCAAGTATAAAGACTTGTCACATCCAGGGTGACAAACATGAGGCTCTCAATCCATGCTAGGCCTTCAAATTTTTCCAAGATATCTCTAGTATCCTTAATATAAGCCGGCAAATTTTGTACAAGGGGCTGTATATAATGGTCCACATACTCTGATAATCTTTCCGTGGGAGAGTTTATCCCAGAGATAATGGGACGGCCTGGTGGAAAATGGCCTCCCTTATGTATCTTTGGTAAAATATGTATGCACGGGAACGTGGGTTCCGAAACCGTCAAATATCTATACTCCTCCTCACTTAATAGACCAGTCTCCCGCCACTCAATAAGTCTCATGTTAATATGTGTTCCTAAAGACTTAATGGGGTTCCCAGGAAGTTTAATGTAACAGGATGTGTCCGCCAACTGTCGATCTATCTCTTTCATGTAGCTAGATCTTGCCATGATCACCACATTTCCCCCTTATCTGCTTCACGAATAACAATTGAGGGATCAGATTTAAGTCCCTTTAAAGCTTTATTCTCACCTGCAGTAAGATTGTAATTTTTCAAATTTAGGGGGTATGATGTTCCAAGAGTTTATAAAAACCCTGTGTCACCCTATCATGAAAAAGGTCTATATTGGGGTGTGTACCCATCGGAATAAACTTAGATTTTGTTTTTAAACCACTGTCCAATGACACATCCTCAACAATTTCCAATTCATCTCTGATCAGGTCTACCTCAATTGATGTTTCATGTTCAATAGACATCATCATTTGAATGACATTTATTTCAGTTACAGTATGTGGTGGAGGAACACAATCCTCCAAAGGTTTAGTAAGAATGGACGGATTACGTAGGAAATGGTCCTTCAATTTTAATGATCTTACAAATTTGGACAAATCCACAAATATATCGACATCATTACCCATCTGATTAGGGCAAAATCCAAGTCCTTTACTTAATACAGAGACATCATCATCAGTTAGAACTTTTTCAGAGAGATTGACGATCATTAATTCCTGTACATCATTTTTCTCATTCGTACCTAATCTCTAAATATCTCCATTTTCTTTGATCTGGTCAACCTGCCTACTGGCTCTTGTCTTACTTTCTTGTTGTTTCTGTTTGTTCTCCTGCCATCTCCTACCCCCCCTTCTTGTGTTTGATCTTTGGGTATTGATCTTGCCCCCAATCTGAACCTTTCCATTTCCAATAAAAAATTTGACCTATTTTCAGGCTCAGTTATCCCAGTTGATTCCTCTGTGGGGATTAAACTGGCCGCAGAGGAGAGAGATGTTGTACTACTTGCGGAGGTCAATTCCAAAGTATCCTCACGTGGTCTTTTACCTTCCCCTGGGATTTTGACATTATCATATTTGTGGGAGAAAGTGTAGACTCTCCCATCCTTATAATCCTTATCATCCCTTCTAATTTTTTTCACCTTTTTGTCTCGTAAATAAATTTGGTGACCTTCAAGAATCTCATCCAATATTGCATAATTTTTCTTCACCACTTCCTTTAATTCAGATATTGCTATCTCTTTTTCTAGTTCCACTATTTCCTGTTGCAATTTTATACCCTTTTTCTCCGCGTTCTTAATTAAGATACGCATCAAATTAAACGATGCATTGCGGAGATTGCCCTCCCAATCCTCCAGGGAATCCTTGTCAAGGTCCTCAAAGGTAGGGGAAATTAAAATTCTAAGGCCTCTAGGAATTTTCTCATTTTCAATGTATTTTTCCAGGGTGGTGCCGTCCCACCATCTGGACATCTCATGTTTTTTTAATTTTTCTAATTATTGAAATTTAACTTTTAAGCCCTCTGTTTTTGGAACATTCACAGATATGCCTCCTGGTTTAGAACTGGAGGCGAATAGATCCAGGGCTAGTTCCTGTCGTCTGTCTTTAAAGCCTGGCATCACCTCTAGAGTTTTGTTAAACTTCTAAAGGGGGATCAATTATATATATAAATTTTCAGGGCAGATCAGTGCTAAACAGGGGATCAAGAAATTTGAACACGGTCTGACAGTGGAGCCCTCCAAAGATACAGCACCTGAACTACTATCCCTCTAATATTATTACCCCTCTATTCTTCCTGGGGTTTGTGTGCACACTGAAACGCACCCACCATCACAGTGCAGATCCTCATGGGGTCACAGCAATATAAAACACAAGCACAGGTGCACCACATATTAATTACAAGATATAAAAATACATAGACATAGTCCATATGTAATACAAATATTATTCAAAATTTATTTTTATTCCAAAATTCTCTTTTTAACAAACATAAACATATGCAAAAAAAATTAATTTTTCACAGTGAAACAGCCACAGCCGACGCGTTTCGTCCTACTAGAGGACTTCTTCAGGGCTGTCAATTTAAACAAACAAATATATAGACGTCAGTGAACATAAACAAATAACACATACATAATACACATGCATTTAAAAGATTAATCCTTTTTAGCCAAGAAGCTATATTGACAATCCTATATACAAGAAAAGAAGAAGGATAACCCAGACATACTAAAAACAGACAAACTTTTTTTTTTATATAAATATATTACAAATTCAAAATAGACACGGCATTTCTATACATTTTACTTATATTTACAATAGAAAGATAAAGAGAAACTATTTCAATTAATGATTCAAAACAAAATAAACTAGAGGCATCCTGACAGAAATTAGATAAATGATGTGGATAAGATCATCCTACAGAGGCACAAAACAAAAAAATCACAATTTTAATCAATAAATTTGCATTTCTAGAGGTTTCTTTTACTAAAAAAGTGCAATTGTACAAATAGTGGAACCTACCGCTAGTAACTCTAAGAAGATCAATCACCACAAGGATGAAGAGTCAAGAGAACAAACAGAGAAACTGCCCATCTCTCATTCCCCATCTAAATCGCCGATATCAAAATTACCTGCAGAGAGATAGGTGAAGGTTTATACACCAAATACGGCTAACGAGAGAATAACCTACACAGATTGAAACCAAGGTACTTACTTCACGTCAGAAGTTTAAACAATATTCCTCAGAGCTATCGATATAAGGAGAATATATACGGAAAGAACTTCAGGAAAAATAGATGAAGGGGCAGGGCGTGCATGTAGATTAATGCCTTGCCGCCTCTTAATGGTCACCCAATTCAGTCACCTAAAAGAAACAAGAATAACCATAATGTATTTTCATGAAGTCCCTCCTAACACGGGACTAATACTCAGTCAACTCGTCTGATTGTCCCACCCAAATGAGAGTGGGCAAAAGCTGCTCGTTAGATTAATAGTCACCCCATTGTAATTTCAATTGTTACATTTGTCCTCAATTAACCACTAAGTAAATTTCCATAAAGAAACCTATATATCCACAAATCTGTAACATCGATTCTAACCCCCATATATGGCTAAGCCCATATTCGCAGGAAACCATACTTATGTGATATTGGTTACCGAATGGTCATGATGTTACAAGAGTGAGGTTCCAATACTTACAAGGGTATGATGTCACCAGCCCCAAAACCATATCCTGCAGGCCCAAGCCTTCTCAGTTCCACAGCAAAGTATATATGCTGGAACTGTTGTTAATAGTCTATAGTATAAACAAAAAAAGGATAAAGAATCATCATTGAGTTGCCCAGACTTAACTAGGGCATATATCATAATGTCAGCACAAAAACGAACAGTAAAGGAAACGAAAGTAAATTAACCATCGTATTAGTCCCCCTATGTCAAGCCCAGGGTTTAATCTCATAGCTATTACGCTAGAGCGATTTAACCCAAATATACTCTAATCCATATCCCCATCAAAAAAACATGCACCATAGTATCGCTTCACTAAAAGCAACACAATTCAAACTGAAGAAAAGAATAACAACTGAACTTTAAGAAAAGCAAAACGATAAATGAGGCAAGGCGGCGTATTCCCACTCCCCTTGGAGGGGTATACCTAGTCTAAATACTCGATTTCAAATAATACGATCAAAAGGAAAAGAAATATATATATGACAGAGTAAAGGAATAAAGGCAGCAAGCAAGCGGGACAACATATCTCCTAATAAAACTTACCAATATTGGGCTATCAACAGGTTTCCAAACGTCAAGCGTCACGGTAAAAGGACGAAGAGCAAATGACTTGCCCGAGCCGATTTAAATACTCGTGGCAGTCAGGATAAATTGAGATCAGCTGAGTCTCATCAGAGAATGTTTCTTTCCCAGAAATAAGGGCCAACTAGACCTTATTTTATGGCGGCCATCTTGTAATGGCAAAGATATCATCAGCGCGTCTATACTCCGGATAATAAAGAGATATAGGCAGCAAGCAAAGGAGACAGCATTTTCCCTAATAAGACTTAACGATATTAGGCTATTTAACAAGGTTCCAAACGTCAAGTAGCCCGGCAATGGGACAGAAAACCAAAGATTTGACCGAGCCGATTTGAATACTCGCGGCAGTCAAAATAAATTAAAAACAGCTAAGTCGCTGGAGGTCGCGTAACTATCAACAGAGAATGTTTTTTCAAAATAACGGCAAACTATACCATATTTTATGGCGGCCATCTTATAATGGCAAAAATATCAATGACGCGTCTATACTAGGTATACATCATGGCGGCCATAAAACATGGGCAATATTTCATGGCGGCCATCTTATAATGGCAATAGTGTCATCAGCACATATATATTCAAGAAAGTGACCAATATCCAGCCCAAGCTGTCCCGAACAAATATGAAGGTTCTATTTTGTCCCAAGCGAAAAAAGTCACCAAAGTGAATTAAACGATAGTATAACCCATAGATAATACTCTCTGACATATACCCTCTCCAGAAGAAAAGAAACATGTATAAATAAATCATGACGACTATCCCAGACCCAAGTCCAAAAAATCAAACAAAACTACATAGAGCCAATTCAAGCAGAAGGAAAACAGGAGAACCTCGAGTAAAAAACCTACATTATTACAGAAATGTGAAAAAGTTTTCCTATAGAAAGTAATGCATTTCGTCCTCTCTATTATGCCCCAATTCTACGCACCGAAGTCTACATATCCACCCAGCTTCGTTTTTCTCAGGGCAAGTTCTCTATCCCCTCCTCTACGGTGCACTGGGATGTGGTCAATTCCCATAAACCACAATTCCTCACTACCTCCATGATTCTCCTGCATGTGGTATGTGAGCGGATAACCAAGATCTCCATTTCGAAGAGCCCGAAGATGCTCCTGGATTCTTGTTTTTAGAGCTCTTTTGGTACTGCCCACATAAATCTTATTACATGGGCAGCCCAATATATATGTCACATATTTTGTTTTACAATTGATGAAATAATTAATGTTGTATATACGTTTGGTATTGAAATTAAAGGTTTTAATCTTATTTCTTCCCAATCTGCACACACTACATTCACTACATATATAGAAGCCCGTAGTCGATAATGTCAGCCAATTATCAGCTTTGGGTGTGGTGACATAACTAGGACATAACATGTTCCGTAAAGTTTGTCCTCTTCTGTATGTAATCTTAGGTTTTGTGGCCAAGGTTCCATGGAGACTAGGTATGTCCATCAACAAATGCCAGTATTTCCACAGGACATTATAAACCCTACTGCTGCGAGTATTATACTGGGTGTTAAATGAAAGAGGTGCCTTCTTACACTTTTTTGCTGGGTTTGTTATTAAGGTAGTTGTCCTAGGGATTGTCATAATTCTACTATGTGCTTTAGTCAGGGTCTGACTTGGGTACCCCCTAGCCAAGAAACGCTGTTCAGTCTCCCTGATGTTCTGAATAAAGGAGTCCTCCATGCTACAGTTGCGTCTCATCCTAATCATCTCCCCATAAGGGATATTATTAATCACATGATGAGGATGAGCGCTTTGGAAATGCAATACACTGTTGCATGCTGTACTCTTCCTATGGGTGCGACTCTGGATATAGTTATCATGCACAAAAAAGGTGATGTCCAAAAAATCAATTGATTCACTACTATAACTGATTGTAAATCTCACATTATATGGATTCTCATTTAAATATGCATGATATTCCAAAAGTACCGGGGCAGGCCCATCCCAGATCATAATAACATCATCAATGTACCTGCCCCAGAAAATAACATGCTCCATCCACTCAGCAGCACGGCGACCCCAGGCATGCTCCGGCTCAGACCAGCCCATAAAGAGCCCAGCATAAGCGGGAGCAAACCTGGAACCCATTGCCGTGCCCTGGATCTGATGAAACCACTGTGAATCATGGAGAAAAAAATTCTTTGATAGGATTATGTCTGTCATTTCCAGCAAGACCTCATTATGTGAATAATGGTCTGCTGTCCTTTGTCCCAGAAAGAATTGTAGCGCTTTTACTCCAAATTCTTTTGGCATATCTGTGAATGTTCCAAAAACAGAGGGCTTAAAAGTTAAATTTCAAAAATTAGAAAAATTTAAAAAACATGAGATGTCCAGATGGTGGGACGGCACCACCCTGGAAAAATACATTGAAAATGAGAAAATTCCTAGAGGCCTTAGAATTTTAATTTTCCCTACCTTTGAGGACCTTGACAAGGATTCCCTGGAGGATTGGGAGGGCAATCTCCGCAATGCATCGTTTAATATGATGCGTATCTTAATTAAGAACGCGGAGAAAAAGGGTTTAAAATTGCAACAGGAAATAGTGGAACTAGAAAAAGAGATAGCAATATCTGAATTAAAAGAAGTGGTGAAGAAAAATTATGCAATATTGGATGAGATTCTTGAAGGTCACCAAATTTATTTACGAGACAAAAAGGTGAAAAAAATTAGAAGGGATGATAAGGATTATAAGGATGGGAGAGTCTACACTTTCTCCCACAAATATGATAATGTCAAAATCCCAGGGGAAGGTAAAAGACCACGTGAGGATACTTTGGAATTGACCTCCGCAAGTAGTACAACATCTCTCTCCTCTGCGGCCAGTTTAATCCCCACAGAGGAATCAACTGGGATAACTGAGCCTGAAAATAGGTCAAATTTTTTATTGGAAATGGAAAGGTTCAGATTGGGGGCAAGATCAATACCCAAAGATCAAACACAAGAAGGGGGGTAGGAGATGGCAGGAGAACAAACAGAAACAACAAGAAAAGTAAGACAAGAGCCAGTAGGCAGGTTGACCAGATCAAAGAAAATGGAGACATTGAGAGATTAGGTACGAATGAGAAAAATGATGTACAGGAATTAATGATCGTCAATCTCTCTGAAAAAGTTCTAACTGATGATGATGTCTCTGTATTAAGTAAAGGACTTGGATTTTGCCCTAATCAGATGGGTAATGATGTCGATATATTTGTGGATTTGTCCAAATTTGTAAGATCATTAAAATTGAAGGACCATTTCCTACGTAATCCGTCCATTCTTACTAAACCTTTGGAGGATTGTGTTCCTCCACCACATACTGTAACTGAAATAAATGTAATTCAAATGATGATGTCTATTGAACATGAAACATCAATTGAGGTAGACCTGATCAGAGATGAATTGGAAATTGTTGAGGATGTGTCATTGGACAGTGGTTTAAAAACAAAATCTAAGTTTATTCCGATGGGTACACACCCCAATATAGACCTTTTTCATGATAGGGTGACACAGGGTTTTTATAAACTCTTGGAACATCATACCCCCTAAATTTGAAAAATTACAATCTTACTGCAGGTGAGAATAAAGCTTTAAAGGGACTTAAATCTGATCCCTCAATTGTTATTCGTGAAGCAGATAAGGGGGAAATGTGGTGATCATGGCAAGATCTAGCTACATGAAAGAGATAGATCGACAGTTGGCGGACACATCCTGTTACATTAAACTTCCTGGGAACCCCATTAAGTCTTTAGGAACACATATTAACATGAGACTTATTGAGTGGCGGGAGACTGGTCTATTAAGTGAGGAGGAGTATAGATATTTGACGGTTTCGGAACCCACGTTCCCGTGCATATATATTTTACCAAAGATACATAAGGGAGGCTATTTTCCACCAGGCCATCCCATTATCTCTGGGATAAACTCTCCCACGGAAAGATTATCAGAGTATGTGGACCATTATATACAGCCCCTTGTACAAAATTTGCCGGCTTATATTAAGGATACTAGAGATATCTTGGAAAAATTTGAAGGCCTAGCATGGACTGAGAGCCTCATGTTTGTCACCCTGGATGTGACAAGTCTTTATACTTGCATCAGAAAAGAATTTGGAGTAAAAGCGCTACAATTCTTTCTGGGACAAAGGACAGCAGACCATTATTCACATAATGAGGTCTTGCTGGAAATGACAGACATAATCCTATCAAAGAATTTTTTTCTCCATGATTCACAGTGGTTTCATCAGATCCAGGGCACGGCAATGGGTTCCAGGTTTGCTCCCGCTTATGCTGGGCTCTTTATGGGCTGGTATGAGCTGGAGCATGCCTGGGGTCGCCGTGCTGCTGAGTGGATGGAGCATGTTATTTTCTGGGGCAGGTACATCGATGATGTTATTATGATCTGGGATGGGCCTGCCCCGGTACTTTTGGAATATTATGCATATTTAAATGAGAATCCATATAATGTGAGATTTACAATCAGTTATAGTAGTGAATCAATTGATTTTTGGACATCCCCTTTTTTGTGCATGATAACTATATCCAGAGTCGCACCCATAGGAAGAGTACAGCATGCAACAGTGTATTGCATTTCCAAAGCGCTCATCCTCATCATGTGATTAATAATATCCCTTATGGGGAGATGATTAGGATGAGACGCAACTGTAGCATGGAGGACTCCTTTATTCAGAACATCAGGGAGACTGAACAGCGTTTCTTGGCTAGGGGGTACCCAAGTCAGACCCTAACTAAAGCACATAGTAGAATTATGACGATCCCTAGGACAACTACCTTAATAACAAACCCAGCAAAAAAGTGTAAGAAGGCACCTCTTTCATTTAACACCCAGTATAATACTCGCAGCAGTAGGGTTTATAATGTCCTGCGGAAATACTGGCATTTGTTGATGGACATACCTAGTCTCCATGGAACCTTGGCCACAAAACCTAAGATTACATACAGAAGAGGACAAACTTTATGGAACATGTTATGTCCTAGTTATGTCACCACACCCAAAGCCGATAATTGGCTGACATTATCGACTACGGGCTTCTATATATGTAGTGAATGTAGTGTGTGCAGATTGGGAAGAAATAAGATTAAAACCTTTAATTTCAATACCAAACGTATATACAACATTAATTATTTCATCAATTGTAAAACAAAATATGTGACATATATATTGGGCTGCCCATGTAATAAGATTTATGTGGGCAGTACCAAAAGAGCTCTAAAAACAAGAATCCAGGAGCATCTTCGGGCTCTTCGAAATGGAGATCTTGGTTATCCGCTCACATACCACATGCAGGAGAATCATGGAGGTAGTGAGGAATTGTGGTTTATGGGAATTGACCACATCCCAGTGCACCGTAGAGGAGGGGATAGAGAACTTGCCCTGAGAAAAACGAAGCTGGGTGGATATGTAGACTTCGGTGCGTAGAATTGGGGCATAATAGAGAGGACGAAATGCATTACTTTCTATAGGAAAACTTTTTCACATTTCTGTAATAATGTAGGTTTTTTACTCGAGGTTCTCCTGTTTTCCTTCTGCTTGAATTGGCTCTATGTAGTTTTGTTTGATTTTTTGGACTTGGGTCTGGGATAGTCGTCATGATTTATTTATACATGTTTCTTTTCTTCTGGAGAGGGTATATGTCAGAGAGTATTATCTATGGGTTATACTATCGTTTAATTCACTTTGGTGACTTTTTTCGCTTGGGACAAAATAGAACCTTCATATTTGTTCGGGACAGCTTGGGCTGGATATTGGTCACTTTCTTGAATATATATGTGCTGATGACACTATTGCCATTATAAGATGGCCGCCATGAAATATTGCCCATGTTTTATGGCCGCCATGATGTATACCTAGTATAGACGCGTCATTGATATTTTTGCCATTATAAGATGGCCGCCATAAAATATGGTATAGTTTGCCGTTATTTTGAAAAAACATTCTCTGTTGATAGTTACGCGACCTCCAGCGACTTAGCTGTTTTTAATTTATTTTGACTGCCGCGAGTATTCAAATCGGCTCGGTCAAATCTTTGGTTTTCTGTCCCATTGCCGGGCTACTTGACGTTTGGAACCTTGTTGAATAGCCTAATATCATTAAGTCTTATTAGGGAAAATGCTGTCTCCTTTGCTTGCTGCCTATATCTCTTTATTATCCGGAGTATAGACGCGCTGATGATTTCTTTGCCATTACAAGATGGCCGCCATAAAATAAGGTCTAGTTGGCCCTTATTTCTGGGAAAGAAACATTCTCTGATGAGACTCAGCTGATCTCAGTTTATCCTGACTGCCGCGAGTATTTAAATCGGCTCGGGCAAGTCATTTGCTCTTCGTCCTTTTACCGTGACGCTTGACGTTTGGAAACCTGTTGATAGCCCAATATTGGTAAGTTTTATTAGGAGATATGTTGTCCCGCTTGCTTGCTGCCTTTATTCCTTTACTCTGTCATATATATATTTCTTTTCCTTTTGATCGTATTATTTGAAATCGAGTATTTAGACTAGGTATACCCCTCCAAGGGGAGTGGGAATACGCCGCCTTGCCTCATTTATCGTTTTGCTTTTCTTAAAGTTCAGTTGTTATTCTTTTCTTCAGTTTGAATTGTGTTGCTTTTAGTGAAGCGATACTATGGTGCATGTTTTTTTGATGGGGATATGGATTAGAGTATATTTGGGTTAAATCGCTCTAGCGTAATAGCTATGAGATTAAACCCTGGGCTTGACATAGGGGGACTAATACGATGGTTAATTTACTTTCGTTTCCTTTACTGTTCGTTTTTGTGCTGACATTATGATATATGCCCTAGTTAAGTCTGGGCAACTCAATGATGATTCTTTATCCTTTTTTTGTTTATACTATAGACTATTAACAACAGTTCCAGCATATATACTTTGCTGTGGAACTGATAAGGCTTGGGCCTGCAGGATATGGTTTTGGGGCTGGTGACATCATACCCTTGTAAGTATTGGAACCTCACTCTTGTAACATCATGACCATTCGGTAACCAATATCACATAAGTATGGTTTCCTGCGAATATGGGCTTAGCCATATATGGGGGTTAGAATCGATGTTACAGATTTGTGGATATATAGGTTTCTTTATGGAAATTTACTTAGTGGTTAATTGAGGACAAATGTAACAATTGAAATTACAATGGGGTGACTATTAATCTAACGAGCAGCTTTTGCCCACTCTCATTTGGGTGGGACAATCAGACGAGTTGACTGAGTATTAGTCCCGTGTTAGGAGGGACTTCATGAAAATACATTATGGTTATTCTTGTTTCTTTTAGGTGACTGAATTGGGTGACCATTAAGAGGCGGCAAGGCATTAATCTACATGCACGCCCTGCCCCTTCATCTATTTTTCCTGAAGTTCTTTCCGTATATATTCTCCTTATATCGATAGCTCTGAGGAATATTGTTTAAACTTCTGACGTGAAGTAAGTACCTTGGTTTCAATCTGTGTAGGTTATTCTCTCGTTAGCCGTATTTGGTGTATAAACCTTCACCTATCTCTCTGCAGGTATTTTTGATATCGGCGATTTAGATGGGGAATGAGAGATGGGCAGTTTCTCTGTTTGTTCTCTTGACTCTTCATCCTTGTGGTGATTGATCTTCTTAGAGTTACTAGCGGTAGGTTCCACTATTTGTACAATTGCACTTTTTTAGTAAAAGAAACCTCTAGAAATGCAAATTTATTGATTAAAATTGTGATTTTTTTGTTTTGTGCCTCTGTAGGATGATCTTATCCACATCATTTATCTAATTTCTGTCAGGATGCCTCTAGTTTATTTTGTTTTGAATCATTAATTGAAATAGTTTCTCTTTATCTTTCTATTGTAAATATAAGTAAAATGTATAGAAATGCTGTGTCTATTTTGAATTTGTAATATATTTATATATAAAAAAAAAAGTGTGTCTGTTTTTAGTATGTCTGGGTTATCCTTCTTCTTTTCTTGTATATAGGATTGTCAATATAGCTTCTTGGCTAAAAAGGATTAATCTTTTAAATGCATGTGTATTATGTATGTGTTGTTTGTTTATGTTCACTGACGTCTATATATTTGTTTGTTTAAATTGACAGCCCTGAAGAAGTCCTCTAGTAGGACGAAACGCGTCGGCTGTGGCTGTTTCACTGTGAAAAATGAATTTTTTTTGCATATGTTTATGTTTTTAAAAAGAGAATTTTGGAATAAAAATAAATTTTGAATAATATTTGTATTACATATGGACTATGTCTATGTATTTTTATATCTTGTAATTAATATGTGGTGCACCTGTGCTTGTGTTTTATATTGCTGTGACCCCATGAGGATCTGCACTGTGATGGTGGGTGCGTTTCAGTGTGCACACAAACCCCAGGAAGAATAGAGGGGTAATAATATTAGAGGGATAGTAGTTCAGGTGCTGTATCTTTGGAGGGCTCCACTGTCAGACCGTGTTCAAATTCCTCACCTGCCTATTAGCAAGCTTTTCATTAGCGCAGTGAATTTATCGCTGGATTTCTCGCGCTGGGTTTTGCTGCTATCGCTGGATTTTTTATCGCCTTGGAGATAAGCGTTGATAATAACGCGTTATCTCCGCGATGAAATCCAGCGATAGCAGGCGATTAAAAAAACAGCGCTAAGCGCGCTTTGCGATAATTATCGCAAATCCTTGCTAATATGCCCCTTCGTTCTTAACCTGTATCCAGAACGCCTCTGCACGTCTTATCCTCGACATCCCCCGACGCAGCCACATCACACCCCACCTGAGAGACCTGCACTGGCTCCCTGTCAACAAGAGGATAACCTTCAAGCTCCTCACCCACGCACACAAAGCACTCCACAACTCCGGACCAGCCTACCTCAACAGACGACTCAGCTTCTACACCCCCACCCGCCAGCTCCGCTCGACCAGCCTCGCCCTCGCCACAGTCCCCCGCATCCGGAAAACGACCGCCGGCGGCAGATCCTTCTCCCACCTCGCCGCCAAGACCTGGAACACCCTCCCCACCAACCTCCGACAGACCCAAGACCTACTGGCCTTCAGAAGACTCCTCAAGACCTGGCTCTTCGATCAGTAGCAGCACCACCCCCCTCTTCCCCCAGCGCCTTGAGACCCTCGCGGGTATGTAGTGCGCTTTATAAATGACATGATTGTTTGATTGATTGATTGTATGACACAGAAACGAAAGCGGATTTCCGTGCCCATGTACCATTTGGCATCCAAAAGTAAACACTATTCTCCAAGTTAAATGAGCAGCAATTCGCCTGCAGACATTTCCTGACACATGACCTCGTCTTTGAACTCACAGCAAATGTGACAAGATAAACACAAAAAATGAAACAACACCTATTCATGGCGCATTCTCCTGGCCTTCTCGAAAGTTATTTCGAGGGTGCTGCTTTAGCTCCTGCACCCCTACTTCAGCGCCCCTGGTGATTGACAGCATTTATGCCGCACTTTATACCCCATGTGTGGTGCTGAAGCACCTGTCAAGATTAACAGGAGTCTGCATGTGCAGGAATGCATGTCTGGAAGGGTATTGTAGGTACTGAGAGCCTATGTGTAGCGTTTTCTTGTAATGTGTGGGTGAGCAGAGAGGTGCTCTTGTCTTATCTCGGGATGCAATGCTGAGCGGTATGATGGGTGTTAGACAGACAAGCTGTTTTAATCTATGTTAGCCTGTGGCCCTAAACCTCTGCAGATCACTGCTGGTTGCAAAGTTGCAGTTTGTTCCTTACTACGCTTGCTGAAGCATATGGGTCTCACATGAGGTGGGATGATTGCTTGTGTATGTCAATAGGAGTGGGGAGAAAGCCATCGAAGGTCAGAGACCTGCCTGAATGACAAGCTACTGGAACTACAAAGTAACAGGCTCTCACATCACGCCTCCTAAAGTGAGCTGATCTGGGGAGGTAAAGCACAACAGCCAGACACAACAAGCAGATGCAGCTAAACCTCCATATCAGAGGAATTGTGAGGGGCAATGAGAGAGGAACCACCTGATCTCAGTGAAAACAAGAGTTGACCTTTGGGGAAACCCCAGAAAACCCCAAAAACTCGTGACCTCCACTGCAAGATCATTGTAAACACACGATTGACTCTGAGAGACCTACTCAGAGGCTTTCTGCAGGAACTGAAGACATCGGGCTCTGTTCAATGTTCAGTAACAGCAGGTCATGCACAGCGTCCAGTGTCCAATGCCCAGCTTCAGCGCTGAAATGTGGCTAGTGTAGTGTGATTAAGGCTGCAAACTAGTGAAAGGATCCGTACTAGGAGCTGTGCAGAGTACAACGGTACGGGTCCTGTGTAGTGTTCAGCAAATCAGGGCATGCTCGGCACTCGGAACCAGGCGCTGTCCAGTGTCCAGCATCAGCGCTTAAAGGTGTCTAGTGTAATAAAGGCGCTTGGTAGGACCAGTAATAGGACCTGTACAAAGGCATGGGGCTCGCCGAGGGAGTGCTGCGGGGCGGTGGTGCGGGGTAGGGTGCAGGGTGGGGGGGTAGTGGAGTCCGACATACGACGGACAGGAGTAAGGAAAGTAATGAAATAAATAAAACAATTTACCTTGAGGGCGCTGCATCGCCGAGTTGGTGACGCAGCGCGCACAAGGTAAATTGTTTTATTTATTCAATTACTTACCTTACTCCTGTCTGTCGTATGTCGGACTCCACTACCCCCCCCACCCTGTCCCTCCCTCGCCCCGCAGCGCTCCCTCGGCGAGCCGCCACAGGGCCTGTGCAGTGTTCGGCTGCATCGGCGCATGCATAGTGTCCGCACTATGCTGTGTCCAGTGTCCAGCTTCAGAATGGACGGGTCTCTGGTGAATTGCAATCACTGGATACGGACTAGTGTAAAGGGTCAGTACTTGGAGCTCTGCTGTGTACAGAGCCCTCGGAAGCGGGGCAGTGTTCTGCACCTTTAGGGTATATGTACATGCTTTCACTGTTCAGTTTCAGCGCTGGAAGGTGTCTAGTGTATTCAAGGCGCTGGCTGCTGACCAGTGTAGATGGTCAGTACCAGGAGGTGTGCAGTGGAGAGGCATCGGGCACTTGAGTGTTCTGCACCATCGGCCGATGGACACTGCTTAGCACTATCTGCCGACCAGAGACATCTTAAGGCTTTTGGGGGCCCCTATTCAGCTTTGAATTTGTGATCCAGTTTCTTCTCCTTCATGCCCTCTTTGGCCAGGTCACTGACACTGCACATGTTTACATCTAAAATACAGGGATAGTGTCGAGCTTTCAATATTGTAACAGAGCAGCAGATCACTAATATTACTGCAAATAATCTCTGCGACACCCTCCCAATTCTCATATGTGAGGTCATGTTATAATCTAAAAGAAACTTTTTGATGGATGTTCCATTAAACATAAACACAACATTTCTCTGTAAAATGTCTGTAATAGAATCTCACATACCACCCACATTAAAAATAAAAAAAGGAAAACAGTATTTAAAATGATCTCTTTAAAAAGTATTCAAGGTCATTCCTCCCAGCTCCTAGACTGACTTGAGGGCAAGACTCTGCATAACAGCGCTGGCTCTATCAGGGGCCCCCTGGAAGGCTGGGGCCCTGGGCCAGAGCCCACTTTGCCCATGCCTTAGTTAAAACGTCTCTGCTGCCGACCAGTGCAGAGTTCCAGCGGACCAGTGTAGAGGGTCAGTACTAGGAGCTGTGCGGAGGCATCGGACTCTGTGCAGTGTCCAGCAGCACCGGCCTGTGTAAATTGCTCAGCACCAAACGCTGCTCAGTGTCGAGCTGCAGCACTGACCGGTCTATGGTGAATTACAAACACTGGAGCGGACCAGTGCTAGGAGCTGTGCGGTGTGCAGCGGCATCGAGAGTGGTCCGGTGTTCTGCAGTTTGGCAAAAGTATATTTTTCAGCACCAAGCGCTGTCCAGTGTCGAGCTTCAGCTCTGGAAAGTGCTTAGGCCGGGGCAATAAAAGCGCTGACTGCGGGCCAGTGTAAAGCGTCAGTTCTAGGAGCTCGGCAGCGGCATCGGAAGCTGTGCAGTGCCCTGCAGCATCGGCCTACGTACACAGTGCTCAATATATCAGGAGCTGTGCAGTGTGGCGCTTCAAAGACAGAAGACGCCTAGTTTATTAAACGCGCTGGCTGCGGGCCAGTGTAAAGGGTCAGTGCTAGGCGCTGTCCAGAGGCATCGGAAGCTGTGCAGTGCTCAGCCGGATCAGCCTACGTACAGTGCTCACTACAAGGCACTGGAAAGTGCCTGGAATATTAAAGGCGCTGGCTGCGGGCCAGTATAAAGGGTTAGTTCTAGGCGCTGTAAAGAGGCTTCGGAAGCTGTGCAGCGCTCACCAGCTTCAGCCTACGTACAGTGCTCAGTGCGAGGCACTGTCCAGTGTGGAGCTTCAACGCTAGGTGTATTAAAGGCCCTAGCAGTGGACCAGTGTAAAGGGTCTTTACTTAGCTCTCTTTACCAATTGTCGGTAAACGGGGACTGGGGCTGTCTTGAACGATTAGCAGGGAGGTGTGAGCCAGCCAGCAGGATCAGCAGACAGTATGACGGAGTCATTCATCACTTCCCCTGTAACTCATATTCACTGACGGACACTGGCTTCTCATCGGGTTCAGGGCACTGCGTGAGTCATGGAATCCTGCTTTGGGCTCTTTTCAGGGTATAATAACAACAAAATGGGGCGGCTCCTCTGCAATGGAGGAGGAGCGTCGCCCCACTGACTCAGAGCCAGCAGCTAAAAAAATAAAACAATATTTCATTATCATTTTATTTTTAAGCAGCTGGCTCAGCCAGTCTCTGCAGGAAGGGGCGGGGCCGGGGCATGGGAGGAGGGGGGGGGGGAGGAAGAGTGCTATGTGCACTCTAAGTGCCCATGTGTGTTTGGCCGGCTGTCTCAGGCCAAACACACATGCGCCCTTAGGTTTCTCTAACCCAGCTGTTTTGAACAGACTCCCTGACCTGAGCAGAGCATCTTTTCAGCCGGCTCAGGCCAATTTGTTATTTGGTGTAAATCCATTCAGTAGTTTTTGCAAAATAAAAATAAAAAAAATAAGGATATATAGGGACGCAGATCGGCCGAGGATCCCCATGCTGAAATGTGATTGGCTGCCAACACTTCAAGCAGGAAGTGTTGGCAGCCATCTTGGGACTTGGCTTCAGCCTAGTCCCACAAAAAAAAATTTAGAAAAAGAAAAGGGGGTACGGTAGGAATTCCCTGACCCCTTAGTTCTGGTCATGGGGTCCCAGAGGGACCCGACAGGGCCAAAAAGCACTTTTAAAAAAACGTTTTGCCATGAAAATGTGACGGAGTAGCGTATCTGCAGCAAAAGTACTAAAAAAACAAGCTCGGGCTCCCACGCTTGTTTTGAATAGACCCCCCGGGTTGGTCAGTTCCTGGGGGCAGTTTAAAAAAAATAGGGGGGCCGACGCACGGGGCTCCCTTCTTGAGGCTCATTGAGCCCTGGGGCCCACCACCTACCCGGGGCTAAAGAAAGATTATTGGGGGGGCGCCTAGACCCCCCCAGTCCCCGAGGACCACCACCTCCCGGGGTTAAATAACACCCAGCGTTAATGCTAAGACCTCTTTGGAGGCCCCACCCCCTTTCTCAAACACTCTGCAAAGAGACCTCCTGCCGCACTACTGGTTGCGGGATGAAGTCCCCTTAGATGCTGAGGGTCATTGGGGGGCAAGAACCCCTATTGTTGCCACACGTAAGTCCCCCAAACCAGGATTGCTAGGAACTCGTCGGAGGCCCCCACCCTCTTTCTTAACCACTCTGCAAAGGGGCCTCCTGGTGCACTACTGGTTGGGGGCATGAAGTATCCTTGGCTGCTGGGGGTCGTTGGGGGCCAAGAACCCCTATTGTTGCCATAAGTAAGTGACTGATAGAGCGCTATTGTGCTCCTCAATTTGTAGGGGTGCATTATAATCACAAGTAGTTTGCACCTGCATATATTCTCTTGTTGTGTTAACATTTGGTTATTAGAATGTGTAATGTAATAACGTGTAAAGTGAAGTGATAGAGATATTTTGTGCAACATGGATATATTAACCTTGTAATTGTGTTCTACATGATGAAGTTTTAATGTTCGATTTTACATATGACTAATGAGAAATTAATTTGCTAAGCTGTAACGCACTGATTTAAGTGCGCATAGTAATACTGATCATGTATATGTGTGATTAATAAAGTTTCCTATTGACTCTTATGTTAGCCAATGTTTTGTAGGCCTCATGTGTATTTTTCCCCGGATCTCGAAATTGAATTGTTCGTAATGTTCATGTGTATGCAGGATCTTTTCTTTCTCACGTTTCTGTTGCAGGTGGAAGAATTCATCTTTGTTAGTTAGAATAACGCTTTTGTTTTAGGAATTAGGCTTAAGGAGAAGAGGATACATTTGAACAAGTGGTGCTGATAATGTGGGACGGTGTTCTTTCTCACTGGAGAAGGCCTGAGAATCAAGGTCATCGAGCCAGAGGCTGGGAGCATCAAAGCTGCCTGGAAAGTTACCTACGAGGAGGTGTCTAGCTGGATAGAAAGATTGCGTGATGTGATGGTGGGTGTGTCCTAGGATTTTGGTGTTGGGGGTTAGGGACAGTGCCCCGAGGATGGAGTTAGGAGAGGAGAGCTGATGGAAAGAGAAGGGAGCATCTTAGAATAAGCTCTGTAGCGTTATGCTACTTGACCTTTTTAACGTGAGTGTACTTCTTAGGAAGTCTTCACGCGCTGACACTGTGGAAGCCTAAATGAAATAATAGCAATCAGTACATATGATAGAGTAAATTTATTTTAGAAGACAAGATAATACAAATACGTGCAGCACGGAGACAGTCAGCATAGCCACTGAGTGCCCAACAAGGAGGAGTCTTCCAAAGCTATTTATTGGTGAAAACCACAAGAGGAAAATAGTCACTCTTCATGCAAATATGTTCAGTAAAAGTACAGGATTATGACACTTCTTAAGAAATTAAGCAAAGGGGGCGGCTCCTGCCCATCAGTAGCCTCACCAAGTTACACAAGTATAGAACACTAGGCCAATCAGAAGCCATCACTACGTGATACCTGCCTGGTCTGAGGTGCTGTGACTTGTTGCTACCCACGTGATCTTTGTTCGTGACATTTTGGAACTGTCTAAGCTAATGCAATGTACCAGTAACAGTAATTTCTACAGAAGTGACTTTGCAACATCTGGTTTAGTGAAGTGCACGTAGACTGTGCTATTTCCACATATTGTGTGCCCAAACTCTTGTGGCTAAGCTAGCATCAGGTACTGTCAGAAATGTGGTTCTTGAGCAAGCCTTGCGTTACAAAAGCAGCTTTACTTTGAGCCATGGAAAAGTACAATCATTTGTCTGGTGATTTTATGTCAACTTTGCGAGGGCCTGAAAAGAAAGACATTTGGTATCAACCACAAAGATGGTTTCCACATTACCCCATCTGATACCAAATCACTAATTGGTATCATGTCTCATCATCATCTCTCCCTGTGTCTTCATAACTCCAGTCAGCCCTGGGCTTATGGTGTTCGTGTACCTTGTATTTTGGCACACAGCATGCACAACTGGATGCCAAAGCTGAAATTGATGCTGGGCAAACTTTGCTCTTTATATACATCGTTATTAGTGTTGCTATCCCTATTACAATCACCAATATCCATTATCCCCAGCTTCCCAACCTTGCCATTAAAGAACTGTATTTCAATGTCTCTTGCAAAAATTATAATGACTGCAGTTACTATTATTCCTGGAACTGGGGACAATTTTGCTGTCAGCACCGCTGGCCACTTTCTCTCCACCCTCCTTGTTCTTGGCATTGTCCTAGCCGTTGTCAAAAGTTCTTGGAGTTGGAAAACTTTGAAGTTCCTGGGCGAAGCAATTAGTCTTTGTATCTAACTAGCATGTCCTGCGTTCCTATTGAGGCAGGCGCCAGCAATACTTTCAAAGCAAATCGTTGGTGCTTTTATTGTGTACCGTCAGTGGTTTACCAGCACATGACGTCACTTAGCACTTGAAGAAAATATAGGGATCCTTGGAAATATTATATCTGGAGGCCTGGCCTGCTGTGTGCAGCAGGGATATACCTCTGTCAAATTGAGCTTGCTGTTGGAGGCCTGGCCTGCTGTGAGCAGGGATCTGCCACTTCACACTTTACGTACGTGTTGCTAGTGTTGTTAGTTGGAGCAATGCCTTATCTTCTGTTGCATTTTTACACTTTTCTAAAGTCTGCTAAGGAAGGATGCAGAGCCTCAGTGATGATACCTGTGAACAGAAAAGTAACCATTGGTGCCTGTCTTCAAGTAATGCGAGAGGTTAGCAAGCACTTCAATTACTTAGGCACTTTCAATTTGAAGGAAGTAAAGTGATGAGAAATAAAATGAAAATGTCTCGTTGTCACAGCTTGTAGAATGAGGTGTTGGGACATTGATGTTCCAGACGTCTTTAGTTGATGTATCGTTGGGGCCTGCTTACACACTCTTTCTTTCTCTGCTGTGTACAGCACACGCAACCCTTCAGGATGAACTTGGGGTACCTTTCTCACTTGGTACCTTCCGTGGAACGCATGTTGTAATGAGGCTGTCCTTGATGTGATGCAGGGGAAGGCACTGGAGGCTCCTCTGGTGGTGGTGGTGTCACTTCTTTCTTTGTATGAGAGCCATGGATCCAGGAAGTCAGGCCCTCACACTTGACCGCTGTTGCTGTTGTCAAAAGGACCTGATATGGCCCCTACCACCGATGTTGGAGACAGTGCCGTCTGTTGTGGGCTTTTATCAAAACCCAATCCCCTGGCTGGAGGCCGTGGGCTGCTGGTGTCTCTGCTTCAGGAAGGGCCTACAGCACCTAACGATGTTAGTCTTTTGCAGTATTGAAGAAGCAGATCATCAGATAAGGACAGAGGGACAATAGACATGTGGCCTGGAATGCTCATTGGCCATCCAAACACTATTTCATGTGGGCTGATCTTTGTCACGCTGTCTGAAGTGCTTCTCATGGACAACAGAGCAAGTGGTAGTGCATCAGTCCAGGTCAGTTTAGTGGAAGCACAAATCTTCCCTATCTTATTTTCCAACACTCAGTTCTTTCTCTCAACAGCGCCCGCTGCTGGTTGATGATAGGCACAATGTAGTTTCTGTGTAGCTCCTAGCCCCTTGCACAACCTCTCAATCACATGTGAGATGAACGTCGGTCCATTGTTATAACTCAAAAGCATAGGTACTTAAAAGCGCAGAATGAACTCTTTCAGGAGGCATTTGGCAACAGTCTGTGCTTCTCAGTTCTTGGATGGGTATGCCTCGGTCCATTTGCTGACATCCACACTATTACCAACACATACTTCTACTTCTTAGTGGGGGCATGTCCTTCTGGAGACTCTCAAAGGGTCCGTGGGGAGGTGGAAAGTGGCCAGGTGCAGTTGGTGTACCCTTCCCAGTGTTGTTTTGTGTGCCTGTGTTATTGCTGATGCATGAACCATGAACAGCTATATCCTCATCTGCATGGGGGAAATGTATGTCCCTTAAATCAGGTCTAACATTTGTATACTTATCTGTGGCTATTACACATGTACTATTCTTTATCAAACGCTCCCTGTCTATGACCCATTGCTAGGTGTGAAATCAGTAGTGGCGCTTTATGTGGGCAAAATTGTCAGTAATATAGAACACATTTGCACCAGTGGAGCTTCATAACCAGATATGAGAAGGTGAAAAAGTTACCATTAAGCACATGCAGACAAACATTTTCGAAAACAGGAAGCTTCTCTGTCACTGTAACACTTTTGGGAATCAAAATACTCATTAAAAAATATTTGCAATCACCCCTAAAGACTGCACCTGTAAACTAAAACTGCATCCTGAAAACATTATAATTATAATACAAAGCACAGTTATTCAATGCACACTATCCTTCTGCATTTGCATATACTCATTTCTAAACATCAATATATAAACATAGTATTACTACTTATTATCCATCCTTGGTAGTCCCTGGCAAATGCACTGCATCAAAATGCATTTTAGTGCATTCCACCTTACAATGTAATTCGTTATAATAATATTTTCTGCAACTCTGAAGAACCTGGAAAAAGAAAACATTAATATGCATACACATTATTTTATTTAGATACATACATTAAATAGTACTCTCCTCGCACCGCTAATTAGGCAAAACCCCGCTAGAACTCAATATACCCAGTGCTATTCCATATGTGCTTGTGAGGATGGCCAGTTACCTAACCTGACCAAATTGTGTGATCCTGGGCATTTAATTTCCTCCCCCCCTTTTATATATGTATATATACATACATATATATATACATATATACATATTTTTTTATTATCACATACAAGAAAATATAGGACTTAGTAACTTAGCAACTTACATCATCTTTCTGTATAATTGGAACCCAGGCCACCCAGATCATTCATCTTTTAGTTCAATACTTGCATTGTTGTCATGGGGGGGAGAGAGTCAATATGTACAAATGCATACTTTAAAAACTAGCACTTGAAACAGGGACGATACTTATCAATGCACGGAAATAACCTGATGTACAGAAATGAAACAGTTCAGCATGTTCATGAAGGGAAACAGCCATCACATCGCATGCGTTACAACGCATGCAATTACAACGCGGTCGTTACAACGACCATGTTGTTACATCACAGTACCATTACAACGCAAGTCGTTACAACGACTTGCTCTAGGGGGCGCTCTAAACTAAAGAATAGTATAATTTACTATTCCAACACCTTCCCTACTGTTGCACACACTGGAGTTGGAATAGTATATTATACTATTCCTAATTCCAGCGCGCCCCCTAGAGCAAGTCGTTGTAACGACTTGCGTTGTATTGGTACTGCGATGTAACAACGCGGTCATTGTAACGACCGCGTTGTAATCGCATGCGTTGTAAACGCATGCGATGTAAAAGGCTATATTCGTTCATGAAATACACTATGAACCTGGAGAACTTTACAAGTCTGTCTTTAACACTTCTGCTGTAGACCGTTATCCTGAAAGTGATGCTGTGCAGGGCACTCTGGCACTCTGACAACAAATGTCTCCTGTTGTAATGTACTCCTGTGAGATAGGGGTGAGGTGGGGGACCTTGGGATGCCATTACTTTGGCCCTTACAATGTCAATTTACAACAGACATACCATAGAACAAGACATAAACAGACGTACGAGAAAAAACGAACATCTCTTCACTGATGTTCTGCATCTATAAATGAAAATGTTAGAAAACAAACCATTGCACCAAACTTATTAAAGTGCATATATACAAAATAAAAATTTTCTTCGTCTATCGTTAAATGAGCTTTAAACAAACTATAAGTTGTGACAATATTTAATCCTATTTGATTAATATACATTTAAGTATTTGCATTCCTTTTCATTCTCCGCTGCGAAGAATACATTTATTTATTTATTTATTTTTAACCCGACTGTGTGTTCCTGTTCTGTTCATACCCACCGAAAACTGTTGTAGCGTGTGGTTTGGTCTTGGCGCAACGCCCAGAGCCTGTGGCCAGGCAGGATCGTTATTTCAAAGGCGGCCCAGAATATTCTCTTTTAACCCTTCAATATATCATGATATTAAAAGCCTTGCTGGACAGAACATTTCTCAGTGCATCCATATCCTAGAGCCTTAATAACTTCAATGGTCTGCCAATCATGTTCCTCCATCCCAATTAGGATCGAGCCTGTTTAACCTTTCCTGTGTTGTGTGCCTCATACGTATTCTTTTCTAACATGCTAACCTCAGACACTGTGCCTGATCTTCTGCATTATTGCTCAGAGGCCAAAAAATAAACGTGTGTCCTTTTCCATACCATCATATGCGAGGTATAGTATTTCAATCAACTGCTCTTTTGAACAGACATGTAGGGGCCATTCACTCCCTTTAATTTTCCTCTTTTCACTTATTACTCTTGTCAAACCATACTTATATATTTCCCATTTTCGTACTTTAGTTGCCATCAGCATAATGAGGCTATTAAGACCGGACAAAGTTAGTGTGGGCAGGATGTGTTGGTTATCATATTTTTTTAAGCCAGGAAATACTTATTATTACCCATGGTGGTACTTTAATCTCTTCTTGTGAACACTGGCAGATGATATCATGCAGAGCTTGTCCTGCATCGACCAGGCGTATGTGTGCAGTATGGAACATTTTACATAATGTGACTTTATCTTTTAAGTCGTGGAAGTTATGTTCTGCTAGTTCCCCTTTCACTAAATTGTTAAATTCTTTACAAACTTCTATGTTCAGTGTCCATGCACAAAGTGCCTGCCTTTTGCACAGCACCACTTTTTTTCCCATTTTCCTTAACTGCCAGAGCCACTGAGTTGCTCTCTGTGCCCCTGTCTTCATGTAGCCCAGTGTGGAATGCTCCGGTGGTGGAGAGTGTGACATCGTTCAGTACTCCTCGTGTTTGCCATGTGAACACCTGTTGTTGTATCTGGTCCCCTTCCTCTCTGTCCTCTTTCAGTTGTACGCTGCGCACTGGAGGATGAAGGGAAATGCCTATTTCAGCACTTTCTAACTTGCCCTTAAAGTGCTCCCTTCCTGCATTCAGATGCATTATATCTGACAATCCCCTTTCTTTGTTCATAATCTCACATGCTAACTGAGTTATGCTATTTAATTCCTTCAACAACAATACTTTGTTACCCTCTACAGAATTACTGAATTTCTGCTACCATCCCCTTCACACAGATGTGGGAATCGCCTCTTTAACCATTGTTCTAGGAACTCCTCACTCTCCCTATCCAGGCATCCACCTTGTGCATGTGTTATACTATGTACCCCTTGCTCCACCTGCTGGACATAAGGTGGAGGTGGTCCACTGAAGTGGTGTCTCTGCCAACGTGGATGGGGACAGGTGTCAATTCGATGGCCTTGTTGGTGGCAATTGAAACAAGTTACACCACTCTTGGCCCTACCCCTCGTTCTTTCCACTGTAGGCCGGTCCCTTCTTCTTGTTTTACCCTGTCTATAGTTATGTGCAATGCTATTCATCCCTGACCATCCTCCTTCCACCTTTTGGCTGTAACTATCGTGACCTTGTCTATTATTTGCTTGTAGGTACTCTTGCCAGCGGGCCAATCGTGGCGTCGCCTTGGCACAGAGTTCACGTGCAAAACTGATGGTGTCCTGTATGAGAGATGGTATTATACTGTTGTTATAATCATATATACTTTCCTCTGTTAAGCCTTTTGATCTATCATCTATGGGATGCATCTGTGATGTAGCATCTCCACTTTCATCCTCGCCTCCCTGGCAGTGTGGGCCTACTGGTCTAAGTACTGGCCGATGGATGGACCATGGTGTATCTACTGATCGTCCCTCGCATATTTTTAGCCCGTTGTCACAGCCCACGGCCGTGTTCTGTTTTTGGTATATCAGTCCCTCATTTATATGCTGAAGAGACAGTGTGTTCTTTTCTTTTTTCTGTCGCTGTTGGCTCTGTTTGTTTTGATGCTAATGTGAAACATTGACCATCCTCAGGCGAGGAGGCATGTATTGGTGCGCTGTCCATACTACCTTCTATGGTGTATTGTACGGTGCGGTGTTACCTCCCCTTTTCACTGCGGTGCCCTTCTTTAAACAACGTCCTCAGTCCTAAACTTATTTATTCAATCCCTCTAAGAAAATAATCACGGTCACAAAAAAGATATCGTAATGCATTAAATGTAATATTCAGTCCTTTGTCCTCTTTTAATCTACAATCCTTAAAGTAGATAAAAGAGTAATGCAGTCTGTTACTTTTTGAGGCACTTGTACCCAATTATTACTCTTTGTAAGTCATTGTGGGAAGGAGTCAGCTGTTCCTTCCCTTCTGTGTCCTGTTGACTGTGTGTGCAAAAGCGCTGACCCTACTTGCGTTACCAACAGTTATGTTACCATACAAATATGTTCAATAAAAGTACAAGATTATGACACTTCTGAAGAAATTAAGCAAAGGGGGCGGCTCCTGCCCATCAGTAGCCTCACCAAGTTACACAAGTATAGAACACTAGGCCAATCAGAAGAAGCCAACACTGCGTGATACCTGCCTAGTCTGAGGTGCTGTGACTTGTTGCTACCCATGTGATCTTTGTTCGTGACATTTTGGGACTGTCTAAGCTAATGCAATGTACCAGTAACAGTAATTTCTACAGAAGTGACTTTGCAACATCTGGTCTAGTGAAGTGCACGTAGACTGTGCTATTTCCACATATTGTGTGCCCAAGCTCTTGTGGCTAAGCTAGCATCATGTACTGTCTGAATGTGGTTCTTGAGCAAGCCTTGCGTTACAAAAGCAGCTTTACTTTGAGCCATGGAAAAGTACAATCATTTGTCTGATGATTTTATGTCAACTTTGCAAGGGCCTGAAAAGAAAGACATTTGGTATCAACCCAAAAAGATGGTTTCCACAACACCTTTTCCTGAACTTGCCTGGAGAAATGTTAAGTAGGAATGTCACGTTAGTGGTAGTGTAGGGACAGACTAATTCTTTTTACTTACAAACCTCAAATGAAGAATACTCTTGATGTTGGCACAGCGATCATCTGCATCCTGATTCTAGAACTGGTCATCCTCTGTATGCTTCATAGACTGAATTTTGTCCATAGGTTTGGCTTTGTATTAGTTCCGATGTATTTCTACACCCTCATCTTGAGGTGCTTGTATGTCCAATTGTTTTTGGCTTTGTAATAAACTAACTAAACTTAGAACCTGGAGTCAGTGATTCTTAGGAGTCATGGTTTATTGGGACTGTAAAATCTGATTAGGCAAGATATTTCTCGCCACTACACTTTTAAGCAGGAGCCAACGATCCATCGTCCAGGGGTTTCAGATTAAATATAAAACGTGGTACCCGGCCCTAGCAGTTGGCAGCAATGTCGGATGGTTTCCTCTTGAAGTGAGGGGAGAATTAAGAAAATTCCAGAAAAGTAGAGCCCCATAGAGCCCCAAAGAATGACAGCCCAAAAGGAACAAGAGTGGAGAACAACGGACTTTGGCGGAGACCGACGGCGATTGACGATGCGGCGAGAACAGCGGTGAACGGTGGAGTGAGTATGAATAGGGATGTTGTGTGTTAGATTGCGGTGATGAATTGATTGTGTGATGTCTTGCGGAGTTGGGATGAGAGTCGAGTGAATGTGGTTTCAGGCCAAACGCGCGCGGTCCATGAGTTTTTTTTCTTCTTTTTTTAAACATATCTTTATTGGTATTTTGTAATCAGTATCACACATAAAAGAACACCACAGATGTGGACTTACTATCCTCCAGTCGTCTTATAACATTGCTACATTACATGTACATACTGTTTTAGCTTCTAACAGGTTTTGTCATGTTTTCGAGATGGGTGGTCTACCAACCTTATTCCCAAACATATGTGAAATTCTCATAAGCTGTGGTCCTGTTGCGCTTATTTCTCTACTCAGACCAATTAAAAGATAAACAATAACATGAAGAAAAGAAAAAAGAAAGAACTTTTGCAGAAGAGTGGTGTGCTTGATCCATTTCAGTATAACATTAAGCGAGCTTGTTGGAAAACGAGGCAGTATCTGTGAGGCCTGCACAAATAACATGACTACATTTGTCCTTCACTGGGAACCAAACACCCAATTGTAGCGCCTGACTCTCAGAGGGTAGCGTTGCAGAGCAGTCTGAGGCTTTACTCAAGGGAGGTGGTGTGGGCTAGTAATCGCCATTTGCAGGTGCGCAGAAATAACACTCAATAATTGATTGTCCAGTCTGTACTTTGCTTTATAAAAGTAAGAGTACATTTATTAAACACACACACTACTCAATACTATGCACCAATTTACAAATATACATAAGCTGTTGGAATTACTTTGTGACCTTCAGTCCCTCTAAAAAGGAATAACTGTTAGTAAATGCAGTTCTGGTGCAATTACACCTCTTCACCTCCAGGGGATGCCCTTCTCCCGACATCCCAACTCAGCCCTTCGCTCCTTGAGGCACTTCTCACGACACCCACAGCTGTAGAACAAAAGTTCCAGCCAAAAGAGTGTTAAATGCTGGCTGAGCCCTTGAGGGGTTATTCTTTTAAAATCCCCAAGACACTTAGGGTGGGACTTTTCTCTTCGTGCTGGGGGGAGACTGCGCTTCTCCAACAGCTCCCCCAGCACCCTTTTCACAAATGAGGGTGACCCCCCT
The DNA here is from genome assembly GCA_963921515.1 of Calotriton arnoldi. Lineage (NCBI taxonomy): Eukaryota > Metazoa > Chordata > Amphibia > Caudata > Salamandridae > Calotriton > Calotriton arnoldi. The sequence continues at coordinate 47,815 of CAWUFW010017301.1, forward strand.
CCTCTGGGGGCCACCACGCACCGAAAACGATGATTTCTCCATGCCTGGCAAGGCATTATGGGGCGCTTCGTGCTCCTGGGTGTGAATAAAGGATGAGCGGCTCTCCCGCTGTGCCGGGGAGAGCCGCGGTCGCGCTGGCGGCTTCGCCGCATCTTTTGGCCTCGTTGGGGGGCCCGGTCCCACCCGGACCCCCAGGTGAGGGTAACGGCCCACCCCCGGCCGATTGGCGGATTTTTGGGGCCCGGTCCATCCGGGCCCCGCGATGCCCCAACTCTCCTTCCGGGGTCCCGGTCCCACCCAGGACCCCTTCCTGCCTCCTTTCTTGGAGGGCAGCCTGGGGAGCCCACCCCCGGCTGCCCCCGCCGGCTCCACGCCCGGCCAGCACCCTCGCGTGCTGCCGCGGGAGCCGGCACTCGTCTTCTGGTCTGCCCGCTCCAGCGGGCAGACACGGAGGTTCCCGCCGGTCCCGGCGGACCTCGGGGGAGTGCGACGGCACTCCCCCCGCCACCTCGCCAGCACCTCGGGGCCCGGGGATGGGGTCCCAGGCCCCTGGACAGTCTTCACGGGGGGCGCGATGGCCCCTCCCCGACTTCAGTCTTCTCGCCGGGGGCCAGGGTGGGCTCCTGGTACCCCCGCCTCCCAGAATCTTCACGGGGAGCGCGATGGCACTCCCCGGCTTCTGGGCACATCTTTGCGGGGGGCGCGACGGCGCTCCCTCGCCCCCCTCCTCGGCACACGGGGCCCGGAGTTGGGATCCCGGGCCCCTCCTCCTCCACACCTTCGCGGGGAGCGCCCCGGCGCTCCCCGGCTTCCTGTTCGGCGGGGGCCAGGGTGGGCTCCTGGCACCCCGCGGCCAGCTCTTCACGGGGAGCACGACGGTGCTCCCCGACTTGGCTTCGTGATGGGGGCAGCCCCCGGGACCTGATCCACCCCAGGGGCACATGCAAGACCGGCGGCGGAGCCCCACGTGCTTCGTCGTCGGTCTTCTTGTAGGTCAAAGGTCGCTCACCTTCTGGGTGGCATATCTCGGCCCCCGGGAGTCCGATTCCCTCCATTTTCGTCTCCTCTCGCTCCTCTTGACCAGCCCCCACCACTGGGAACACTCTCCTTCGCCCTCGGGGTCTCTGAGAGGGGGTATTCGGCAGGGAGCTGTCTTCACTGGCTCCCTGCGCCAGCCTTTCGCCTGTCTCTCCTCCTTGGCCTCTCTTCTCCCTGCGCAGAGGCCTCTGCTTCTGCGCACTGGTCCTGGGCTCCTCTTCTGGTGCTGGCAGGGCCCTAGGGGACAGTCAGGGGTTCCTCCTTCCAACTGCCCATTGCGCCAGGCTCCAGCACCTTCAGCCTCCACAGACCACACCCCAGAGAGAGCTTCTCTTCCTGTGCAAGCACTTTTTAAAAGTTGAGTAGGGGGCTGGCAGGAAGTCTCTGTTTGTCCTATCAAACAGCGACACATCACTTCCCTGCCCCTGCTCCCTCCTCCTGGTCCAGCCTCTGGGCTTGTTCAAAATGGCGTCATCCAGGGTCTCTGGCCACATGGTCTCTAAAACCAGACCCCTTCCCTCCTTGCTGCCTTCCCTCCTTGGTGCAGCCTGGTGCCTGGCACACAGTGATAGCTGCTGATGGATGAGCCTGTAGCCCCACCCATCTTCTCTTCGTGGAGAGGAGGCCTTAGCTTGTGGAAGAAAGGTTATCAATCCATCCAGCTGAGGTCAGCCCTCAGCCTGGCCCTGGTTATGACTGACTCAGAGAAATGTGACATTTCTGGATGACCCAAAAGCAGTACAAATATGACTTTGGACTCTGTAGAATACTCCTTTTCACATCCGCTACAGTGGACTTTAGTGCGTGTCTGGAATCTGTAGGCCTTAGGAAAGTTAATCTAGCACATGGGCTCCACATCCCCATAGGGGAATAATGAAGTGAAAAACACAGTAAAACACACTGACTTTCCCTGGCATGTTCCTTCCCAGTGTATAAGGCCTATTCCGTGTCACCACCCACTTCTGCATAAGTCCCGCCACACCATTAACTTTGTAGCTGCTCCTGGACTGCGCACGCCAGGAATCTCCCCTGCGCAGCCCCTACACGTGTGCACACGCTGGTACACAGGTGTCTGCATGTAACCAGCCCGGTGCCCCTTACTCCAGCTGCTGCGCAGCGGCCTAGTCAAGCTAGGGGGACACCAGTAAAATCCACATGCCGTCTCCTTCATTATGAGTTCACTGTGGATGAGTCCCAATTTATGAGGCTCTCCCACAGTAAAAGCTCCACACATAGGTGCTCAAAAAGCGAAAAATCTGGGCGGCCCATAGTGTCAGAACCACCTTCTAACAGAGCTTCAACCCTGTTGACCTACAGTTGTGGTGGTTAGAGTGGGGTCCCCCTCCACGCAGATCACATCCATCCTCCCGATCCCCACCGACTACCTATCCCGACCCATTCTCTCCAGTATTCGCGTCTCCAGGCTTTTCCCATGCCGTCATTAACTCCCTCCATTGTCCGGCTATTGGGCACTTCCTCGCTCCCCTTTCCTCTTCCCATTGCAGCACTCTACCTTCTGCCCCAGCCCACAGAATGACATCTTTATTCCAGGTTTCCAACTGAGGCCCCCTTGCTGACTTCCATTCCATCGCTATTCTACGCTCAGCGAGGCCCAGAGCAAGGTCTATCAGTCTGTTCCCAACCTTTCATTTGGGTGACCTAGGGAAGAGGCCCAACAAACACACCTGAACCGTGAATGGCTTCTCCCTACCAAGAACACTCATGATCTTGTCCAGAACAGCTCCCCAGAATAGCCGTATATATTGACAGCCCCACACCATGTGTCCGAAATCCGCATCAGGATGATTACACCTGGGACAATACCATACCTCTCCCCCATATGTCACATTGAGACGGTGGGGCGTTAGGTAAGACATGTGTATGTAATTAAACTGGATATATTTTAGGCGTGTGTTCCTGGAAATCTTTTTGGAGGACAGCAAAGTCTTACGCCACTCCGTATCCGCAAGTTCCTTTCCCACAAGTCTTTCCCATTTCTCTCGAAGCCCACTCGGGGGGCCAAGGGACGCTTCTACTAGCGCAGCATAAAACCACTTTACGAGATGCCTTGCTGTGCCTAAGGTAAATAAGGCATGTAACACCGGGTGTGTCTCTGGTTCCTCCCTCCCGTTTTCCCAAAGCTGCGCAAAAGTATGAGACAGGGCCTCATATTGCAAAAACTGACCTGGGGGGAGCCCGCAGTCATCCACTAACTCCTCGAACGGGATCAATGCTTTGTCCGAATAACAGTCCCCCACAGCATCCAGCCCTGCTTCCACCCACTGTGACAATTGTTCACTTGTAAATACAGATTGGGGATCCCCATGCGACAGTTCCACCAGTGGCAGCACCGGCGTATATTTAGCAGAGCGATGACTCTTATTCTGACACTTTTTCCATGCTTGCAAGGCAGTGCGTTGTAGAAATGAGCAGTATGGTGTATTCGTTGTTTATATGAGTAGTTTAGCCATCAGTAAATTGTGGTGGGTTTCCGGGTTAGATAACCATGTGCCTTCCTCATTCACCCCTCCACCCATTGGGACAACCACTGCAGTTGGGCCGCCAACATATAGTATTCAAAATTCGGGACTCCCAGTCCCCCTTCCGCCATAGGACGCTGCAGTGTCTTCAAGGACACCCTTGGACGTCCGTCACCCCACACCAGACCCCGTAGGAGGGTGTTCAGAGGGCAGAACCAGCTACTTGGCATCAGGACCGGGAGGTGAACAAAGAAATACAACAGGCGGGGCAGCATAACCATCTTGGACAGGGAGATCCTGGCCATTATGGGTAATTGAAGAGTACGCCAGAAATGTACACAGGAGCGGAGTGAGCGCAGCGCTCTATTCAAGTTCCCTTCCTTCAAGTCCTCTAGAGAATGAAAAACGTGTATGCCCAAATATTTGAACGTGTCTTGGGCCCAATGTATGTTTGCAGTCAAGGTCTCAGGTCTACGTAGTGGGCCCGCCACAGGAATAAACATGTTTTGGCTTTATTGACCCTAAGGCCAGAATGCAGCGCAAATCCATCCAAAATCTGTCCAGCTGTGAGGGTGCCAGTAACAGCCTCTTCCAAATAAATTAGCAAGTCGTCAGCATATAAAGATATGTTATGCTGATGTCCTCCGATTGTTAGTCCTATCCCTTCCCCGCCCTGTCGGACCCTCTCTACGAGAGGCTCTATAGCCAGGGTGAACAACAGAGGAGAAAGAGGGCACCCCTGGCGGGTCCCTCGTGAGATCCGATATTGCCTAGAGATTGTTCTGCTCGTCTTGACCCGGGCTGTGGGCAAGGCATATAAAAGCTGCACCCAACGCACCCATTCCTCACCCAGACCCATACGTAACATTACCTCGAACAAGTACTCCCAGCTAACCGTGTCGAAAGCCTTTTCCAGGTCGACTGATAAAACTGCAGCCCGTTGCTTGGTAGAACTTCCGAATGAGAAAGGATAGAGTAAAGTCTGCGGAGATTGTAGGAAGTACAGCGTGAGGGGATGAAGCCATTTTGGTCGGGATGGACTAGGGATCGCATATGCGGTAGGAGTCTACCCGCCAGCACCTTGTTTAAAATTTTAAAATCCAAGTTAAGCATGGAAAGAGGTCTGTAGTCTGTCACCCTGGCCATAGGTGTCTTGGTCTTTGGGAGTGGAATCACTAACGCGGTCTGTGTAGAACTGGGCAATTGCCCACGCTCATATGCCTCTGTGTACAGCTTCACAAGGTGTGGCACTAGTGTACCAGCATATCTTTGGTAAAATTCTGCCGGTAGGCGGTCAGGCCCCGGCGTTTTACCAGGTGCCAGCGCCGCTATGGCCACCTTGATTTCCGGAGGGTTTATTGGGTCCCCCAGCTCCTCCCGTGCGGAATCGTCCACAGTGCGGAGTGGCAACGGGTCCAAAAAGCCCCTAATGTCAGGCAGATGTACCCCTGCTGGAGCAGCATACAGATTTTGATAATAGGAGCAGAAGGAATCGTTGATTACGGCCGGACTGTGTATAACCTCTCCTGTACCCGCCTTAAGCTGCGTAATTGGTGCCCCTCCCATCTCTGGTTTAATTAGTCTTGCTAATAGGCGGCCAGCTTTGCCCTCCTCCCTCTGCACCCTATCCAGATACTCTTTGTGGCTATAACACCTTAGGCGACTAAGCGCTTTATCGTATCTCTCACGTGTTTCCAATAAGGCTAAACGGGCAGCATCCCCTGTTCCTTGAGCATTGTCTAGCTTACGTATTTCTTCCTCTAAGTCTAAGATTTCCCGACGTATTTCCCTATGCGCCCCAGTCGTTTGCCCCATGCAGTGGCCCCATACAACCACCTTGAACGCCTCCCACTCCATCAGTATAGAGGAGGCTGTGTGTGTTTTAAAGGGAAAGTATGACTCGATGAGCGCTTGCAGCGAGGCGCGGAAGGAGCATCCTCCAGCGCCGAAGGGTTAAGTTTCCACGTTGGAATCGGGGGTCGACCCCTGCCATTTGATGTGTCATTATCAGCGGACTATGATCGGACAGTGTACGACCCAAATATTTGGTATGTAGTGCAGTACTATTAAAGTCTGGAGTACAAAGGAATGTATCCAGTCTGGTATGTACCTGGTGAACAGGTGAGAAGAAAGAATATTCCCTAGTCACTGAGTGTTGTGTCCGCCAGGTGTCCTCTAGGCCCCAGTGGGATATCCAATTACGGAATCCTGCTGCTGTGCGATGCGGTTGTGTTCCCTGCAATGGAGGGTGCGAACGATCCGCCAAAATATCCGCTACACAATTAAAATCCCCTCCCAGGATAGTGAAACCATTTATGTGGCTAGCCATTATGGCAGAGAAGGACTCAAGGAATCCCACCTGGTCCTGATTGGGAGCATAGATATTCCCCAAGGTTACTGCCTGTCTGGCCAACCTCCCGGTGACCAGTATGTACCTTCCCTCTGTGTCAAGGGACACACGGTCAAGCGCAAAGGGGACCCCAGGTTTAATCCAAATCAGCACCCCCCTTGCAAAGGCTGAGGCGGTAGTCGCGAATACTTGACCCCTCCATCGCTGTTTCAGCTTCCCTCTCCATTCAGATGTGTTTCCTGGAGTTAGGCAATATGTACATCCCTGCCCCTAAGGTACGAATAGATGTTGTGGCGCTTAGTCATGGACCCCATCCCTCGTATGTTCCAGGTTAGGAAGCGTATTGTGTTTTGTGGGTATGCCATTGTAATAAGACAACCTGGAGTGGCCCCCTAAGGAGACCCCACCCCTTCCTAGCTCGCTCAATCTTGCACCACCAGTCCCTTCTGCAGACTAAACAACGTACTACTGTAACAAAAGGACCCCCAAAATGGTCTAACCCCCATCCCCAGGGCAGTCCGACAACGGTCGGCCGCCCAAACAGAGTGTGAAACATTATGCACTTAAATGAGGCTCCAACCTGGTTGGGCTCTCAGTGGGGTGACAAAGATAGAAACATAATTCAGGGCGTGTAAACCTTCTAGGGCGCGCCGGCCCTACAATATGTAACTCAGTCCAGAACCTGGTTCGGCAGCAAATAGTTCCCCCAACACTGCTGGGTCCCAGTATTGCTCCCATACTTCCCCCATTTCAAATGATCTCGTCAGCTGTATGTGGGGTCACCACTGGCAGTTTGCTGCTGTCACTATGGGGGGAGTCTGAGTCGTGGTCCTCAGTTTCTTTTGACGAGCAAACTTCAGGCTCCAGGGATGGGCTGCTGCCCGTCATGAGTGCCGCCACGGCCTGCAGCACCTCAGCCCTCTCCTTCTCCGTCTGTGACGTGGTCGGTCTCTTAGCAAATCCCCTCCGGGGTCGCCTTTTAGAACGTTTCCCAACATCTGTCGTTTTCTTTGCTACTGAGTTGGAGGTCCGCAACTGGGGGGTCCCACCTTTGTAGGTTTTGATCCATTCCCACGCACCCTTCGGATTGTCACAGTAGTGTGTGTTCCCATCTAGGATAATACGCAGCCGGGCTGGGAACATCAATGAGTACTGTAGGCCCTCCTCTCTCAGGGCCCTCTTAACCTCCAGGAACGAGGCCCGCTTTCTCTGCACCTCTAGCGTGTAGTCGGGGAATATGGATATTTTACTGTTGTCCAGCATATATGGGCCATCAGCGCGCGCCCTTTGCAGGAGCAGACCTCTGTCTTGGAAATGTAGGAGTCTGGCCATGACTGGCCGTGGCGGTCTCCCCGGGGCCAACGGCCTGGCCGGCACCCGGTGAGCCCTCTCCAGTGTATAGAACGTTGACAGGCCCTCAGGAACCACGGTGGTTTTAAGCCAGTGTTCCAAGAAGGACACCATGTCGCTGCCCCCCTTCTGGGAGGCCCAGGACTCTAATGTTGTTCCATCTATTGCGCCCCTCCGCATCCTCGGCTCTCCACTCCAGCACGCTCACTCTATCTGCCAGGACCCCCACCTGCGCCTCCAAGGACTTCTGCGCTGGTACCAGGTCTGCAACATTAGACTCTGTATCCTTCACCCTCTCGGACAGTTTCCTGTGTTCCTCCCGCAATAGGCCTAGGCCCGCTGCCACCGTGCTGATATCTTGGTGAAGAGTAGCTTTTGTATCAGCAATGGCCTCCAAGATTTTACTTAATTGCTGCTGCACTGAGTCCTCGGGAGACGTCTGAGCCAGCTCCTGCGCATTATCCTCCTGATCTTGGACGGCCCCCGTCATTTGACCTCTAGGTTTGCCCATTCTGCCACTGGGCAGCGCGGCACCAGCTAGGCTCCCTCTGGGGGGGGGGTAACCCACTCCGCTACTCCTCTCTCCGCAGGTTCCACCCTTATTCAGCGAGCATCCGCAGTGATGTCTGGTATCGCAGGCACAGACGTACGGTCCACGCGTCAGGCCCAGCGCTGTCGCTGCCCATGCAACTGCCCAGGCCCACCGTTAAGCCGCGGGGCAGCGAGGCGACCTCTCCCACCGTCTCACCTCCTTGATCCAGTCCGGTTCGGGGGCCTCCTCCGTCGTGCCCCAGGGGGATGGGCACCGCAGCCCCAGGCTCTCACAATCTCCAGTGTCTAGGGCGGGGTTCAGCCTGCTCCTGTCTTTCTTCCACCAGCCTGTCTGCTTCTTGCCCTTGCAGGGCCGCCAAGCTGCATCCGCCCTCGAGGAATACACTAATTAGCAACAAATCTCAGTGTCTGGATCACCACTCTTAGCCACAGCGCTCTCCCCTACCAACGCGTTTCCTTCAACAGGGTCAGGTAGTACCCCCTCGCCGTTCCCTCCGTCTTCACTCCACACTCGTTTCTCTAGGAGGCTTTTTCAAAGGTGAAACCTTCCCTCCATGCTATAGTCAGGCACGGGGGTCAGGCAATCCCCCGTAGACCCCCTTCTGGCTTTCAGGGTTAAATGGGCACCTGAGGCATGCCTGTTTTGGCCGGTTGTGCTGGTTTATGGGCCACAGGTCCCCGCTGTGCTCCGCCATCGGCAGCGAATCTAATGCACCGCCCTCCGAGCCCCGGTCTGGGCCCCGAGTAATACCTCGCTCCTTACCGTCGGGGAGATGCCTGGAGTACACCCGCCTCAAGGATTGGCAGCTCCGTCGTCCACCACAGCCATCCGCCGCACAGCCCACGAACCTGGCTCGGGCCTCAGGAGACCCCGGGCTTTGTGTCTCTCCCCGTGTCCGGCGCTCGTTTTTGGGTCGCCATCTTTGATGCGCACGGCCTCGGCCGCCTCGCAGGGCAAGGCTCGCCGCCGCCGCCCGATAGGCTACGGGGCCAGCAGACTCAGCCCCTCTCCTCCGGAGTGTCACCGGACCCGTTTCGAGCTGCCTCCATGTCCCGGACTTCAGCAATTCACGCCGATAATTAGCGGGCCGGCGCGGAGCTCTGGGCTCATTCGTCCGCCATCGTCGGCTCCTTAGCCACGGCCCCCAGTTTTGGTTTTGTTTTGATGTCAGACTGAAGAGTAGCTTAAGATCTTGGGATATATTTGTGGTGTAGAAGACACCGGTTTGTTGTAATTGTCTGACCATTGGTTTGTTGGGAAGTTGTGAAGCGCTACCGACAACCCACCTGAGACAGTGAACTTTGTGTGAGTGGATTTCTAAGAATCGTGTGGGAAGCCTTGTGTACAGGGGTGGACTACAGCGATTCAAGTGGCCAGCGCAGGTTATGGGTCACGGTGCATGAATGTTCTTGAGGGATTGAATTCTATCGATCTTGAAGAAAGGCAGATAATTACTTGTTTATGTGGCTGTTCGGTCGTTTCGTGGGCAGACAGTTACTTGGTTTTGGTTTATGTGGCTGTCCGGTCATTTGGTAGGCATACAGTTACTTGTTTCTATGACTGAGAGTGTGAATGTGTAAAGAAAAATTGTGAAGGAGTGTGAACCGCTGTGAGGGGAAAGAGTGACGTCGGAGTGTGCTGCGCTGTGATAGGTCGGTTGGTGTAACGCCTCGCTGGGATTGGTGGGTTGTCATCAGGAAGTTTAAGCAAAAACATCTTGTGGGCAAAGAATTTGATTTAATCATGCGATGCTTTAAAGTATTACCAGACCTTTGTAGGGGAGATAGAGGAGTGGTAACTCGAGTGGGTAAGGGTGCACCGCCCAAGGATACACCAGCACATTACATGGCGATTAATGTAGGACTCCATACTATAGTTTGGCTTCAAAATTGGCATAAGATTACTAAAGAGGAGGGGGATTTGGTTTTTCCATGCTATGGTTCATTTCGATTGGAGGTGCTATATCAGTTGAGGGGAGTGATGGCTTTATTGCGACCTCTGCCTAGACCGACACAGTTTGAAGCATTAGATGCTTGGATGCGAGCAGCACAGGCGAAGAGCAGGGAAAGAAGTCAGGGGAGGATGAAAAAAGCAATGAAAGCATACTAGGATGCGCAATGGGATGCACAGTTGAAGAGGTGGAGAGTAGACACCATTGAGGGAGAGAGGTTATACCCACTATTGGTGAAAGAGGGAGACACTCGGAGGAGGAAGGAAGATGAGGATAGTGACACCGATAACAGCTTGCTAGATAGATTATTAGCAGAGCGTCCTCCACCATACAATCCAATTCAGAGGAGGGAAGACAGGAATTGGCAAATGCAGCGTCCATGGAGAGAACGGGGGTACTGCAGATGAACCCCAGTGCAAGCGTACTGGGAAAGATTTCAACAGGAATGGAAGGAATGGGGATACCAGCATCGGGAAGTACAGAAATGAGCGGAGTTAACGCTGCTATGCGGTTTCTGGAAACCCTTACGGTGTCAGTCACCATTGGACCTAAAGTGTCAGTGCATGACCCAAATCAAGGAGAAGGCAGTAGTCAGCTACAGTCAGAAATGGGAGAAAGAGTCAACTTAGGAGGAAATGTTACCGCAAACGGAAGTGGTCCATATTTGGTGCCTGTAGAAGCTAGTACTCGATTACCAGCAACTGCGGATCCTTCTAGGGTGCGTGTTGGGTCTAGCGCAGCATGATCAGTGTCATTGGCGGATTCACATTCAGACTTGAGGATGTGGGAAGCTCCAGTTAGGGGACCTGTGGGAAGGATGTCAGACGTAGGTGTCGATCAGAGAATCTTTGGGGGTCTGCATGTCTCACAGAATACAGCGACAGGAAATCGCCACAGGAATCAGAGCAGTGACAGAGAAGAACAGAGTCGCATGTCAAGTCAGGGAACCATCAAGGCTGCAGTAAATGCTAAGGTGTTAGATGTAGTAAAGTTGAAGGCAGAAGAAGAGATAATCAGTGGGAGTCTGCCTTTTGAAAGGATAGAACTTTATGAACAGGACAAGCTGTTATTTGTAGTGAAGGATATTACTCGTAAGGCGAGGCGGGCACATGAGAAATTGTCAGAATTAGCACAAAAGTATGATGTGGATTTGTCCAAAACGAAAATGTTACAGGGAAGTCACAGGCTAAATTACAGTGATCAGGAATTGGAGGAGAAAAGAGTTATAGGTCTGAAAACACACATTCGAGAATTGGCTGTAGGGATACATGCATGGAACATGCTTGATAAGTGGGAGGAAAGATGGTCAAAGAAAAAAAATGTCATGAAGGGGATAGGAGATATGCCACCTCAGGGAGGGGGGCAGTAGGGATAGAGGCTTACCCATTGCAAGAGGTACCGAGCGGAGGGTATGTGCATGTGCCTTGGAGCAGGGGTGATTTTGCAGCATTTACGAATGATTTTCCTCGGCTGAGGGAGAAACCTCCTGAATGGTACAAACAAGTTAATCGCTTTGTGAAGATTTCCAAGGTTTTGTGGATTGATTTGAATACTCTATTTGATATTGTGGTACCTAGTGATTTGTGGTCTGCATGTAAAATTGCTGTTGATTGGCAATCTGCTGAACCAGACCAAGACCCCATAGCACATGGTCCTTCACCCTTGGTCATGAAAAAGTTTGAGCAGGTAATCACATGGTTACAGTCTAAGATCTCGCCACAAGATATTGATTGGGTTAAGATAGATCGAATTACTCAAGAGCCCAAGGAAACAGTACATGCTTATTATGAAAGGCTTTTGCAAGCCTTTAAGCAGTATAGTAGATTGGACACACTAGATACTAAGGACATGGGACAGTTCGTTTCCAAGTTTGTTTTAGGATTGAGACCAGAAATTAGCTTTATGATTCAACAACATTTGATTTGCTGGCAGAACAAGTCTGTGGACGAGATTCTACGGTATGCCAGATACTGTAATGATTAAGTGGATTCTAAGCATAGGAAAATAAAGGATAAACTGATGCTAGTTCAGATGAGGAATGCAGATAGGGTAGACCAAGCACAGAAGAGCGGAGGAACGTTGGGTCGGAAGTAGGGAAATAATGATGGAGGGACTCACAGCGCGTCGATTCACGCGGGTCTGGAAAGAGGAAGAGGGATAGATCCCAAGACAGGGATCAAGTTCGGTACCTTAAAGAAAACCACTGCATGTCATTATTGTCACAAAATCGGGCATTGGAAACACGAGTGCCGATTAAATCCAGTGAATCAGCTTCAAGATGAGGAGATAACGCAGGTACCTGAGGTTGTAACGACTGTAACGAGGCCCAGGTCCATGAACGGAGGGGGTCTGAGTCAGCAAGTGCAGGTTCCCCAACCTCTGAGAATTCCGCAGGGAAATCGGGTGTACCAGCAGATGCCCTTTATCGAAACACTAGATGAGTTTGATTCAGACCCATTGCAATGACGGTGCCTGAGGGGGGAGGAAGACTGTACCCTTGGAGCAGTCTTGGAGGTAGACCAGAGGGGACCGTATGTGGAGGCAGATGTAGATAGTCATCCCATTACATTCTTTATTGATACTGGTGCTACCCGTTCTACTGTGAGGTCCGCAGTAGTCCCAAACCTACCTCTCTCGGGACAATCGATCCAAGTTGTAGTAGTTACTAATAAGAGAATGACAAATCCGCTGACAGACAAGATACCTGTGAGAATAGGAACATTTCAAGACCAACACCAATTTGTGGTGTGTGATTCGAGCCCAGTCTGTTTGTTGGGTCGTGACCTTTTGTGTAAGTTGAATTGTACCATCTATTGCACGCGCAAAGGAGTAGAGCTGCAGACTAATGATGATGACATTGCATTCAAACTAGCGAATCAGAATCTCTGCATAGAGATGTTCCCTGTGATGACGTGGAAGACCTACCATGTGATTTGTGGGACTCTGTCTCTCCAGTGGTGTGGGATTCCGGGAGAAGAGAGAGGATTGATTCGAGGGGTTGAGCCAGTTAAGATACATATCAAGCCGAATGCTGAGTTTCTAAGAACACCCCAATACAACGTGACTTCAGAAACGGTGGCAGGAATTACACCTATGATTGAGTCAATGATTGAGCAGGGCATTCTGAAGGAAATCATGGGAGCCCATGCAATTCGCCCATAATGGGACTGCAGAAGCTGAGTGGGAAGTACAGGATTGTGCAGGACCTGGAAAAGGTCAACACAATCGTAGTTCCATGTTGTCCTGTGGTAATGAATCTATCTGTGATCTGGTTTCAAATTCCTTGTGAGGCTGAATGGTTTACAGCAATTGATCTATGTCAGGCGTTCTTCTCGATACCCTTACACGAGGAAAGACAATTTTTATTTCCTTTCCGTCTGGAAAATTGTGTGTTAACATGGTGTTGTATCCCACAAGGGTATACTGAGAGTCCGTCAATCTTTAATCAGATTCTGAAAAAGAACCTTGAGAGTCTAGTACTGCCGCAGAGCTCAGTACTCCTGCAGAATAATGATGACCTCCTGGTTGCATTGGAGACTGAGGAGGCTTGTAGGGTTGATAATGTTGCCATGTTGAATCACCTGGCAGAAAACGGACACAAGGTGTCCCCAAGCAGGCTTCAGTACTGTTTGCCTAAAGTCCAGTATTTGGGTCATCGCATTGAGAAAGGCAAAAGGAAGGTGTCACCAGACCGCATTGAGGCAATCATGAAAATGAATGTGCCTACCACGCTAAAGGAAGTCAGGATGTTTTTGGGAATGGTTGGGTACTGTCGTCAGTGAATTCCCAACTTCTCATTGAAAGCAAAATCTTTGCAGAGGTTGACACACAAAGATGTGAGTGATCCGGTACCATGGGATAACGACTGTTTGGTTGCCTTCCTGGAGCTGAGGGAAAGCCTGTGTCGCGCCCCGGCTTTAAGAATGCCTGATCACAACAAAGCATTCTCATTATTTTGCTGTGAGCGGGAAGGTTGTGCAGTCTCAGTACTCACTCAGACACATGGGGGTGTCCATAGACCAGTTGCCTACTTTTCAGTTACATTAGATCCTGTAGCTTCAGCGTTGCCCGGATGTCTCAGATCCGTTGCTGCAACAGGAGTCAGCATTGAAAGATGTGAAAGTATTGTGATGGGTCATCCTCTTACTGTCTATGTTCCACACTCAGTTGAGCTCCTGATGACGAGAACAAAAACCCAGCATTTGACGAATAACTGGCTCACCTGCTATGAGCAGGTTATTCTTGCATCTGAAAATATAACTGAAAAGATGCTCTGTGTTGAATCCTGGTACTTTGATGCCTATTCCAAACACTGAAGGGGAAGATTGTGAGGACCATGACTGTCTCGATGTGACTGAACTTTGCACCAAACCGAGACACGACATTGTTGATAAACCTCTGCCTGAGTCAGAACAAATCCTTTTTGTTGATGGTTCATGCCTAAGAGACAATGGGGTATATTCACAAGAACGTGTGATAACTACCGCAAGAGTAGCGTAACGCAACTTTCATTATCGCAGCCTATCTCGGGAAAACAACCACGTGCCAACGTGGAATTCACAACAAGGCGATAGCATGCGAAAGCCACCAGATAATGCGTCAAATGTCAGCGTGAAAATCAATGCCACGCCGAGAAAACGCGAACGCAAGAAATCATGCGAAGAGGCCAATCGTGGTACAAAAAGTAGCAAAAAGTAGCCACAGGCCTGCAAATCCCACGCGTCTGGCGGGAAATTGCACCATAAAAACCACAGAAACAAGACACCAGAAACAAGCCAAAGCACGCAGCAACAGGGATGCACCCTGACCCAGCGCAGAGGACAACGCGAACCCCACAACCCCCACAGACCACCAGCAAGGAACAACGGGGTCGGGGAAGGCCAAGGAGAAAAGGGAGAGGAAGACGGGGTGCAGCCCGCAGAAAAACAAGACCAGCGCCACGGAGGCACAGAACACCACCAGCAACTGACCCACAAGCAGACCACCTGGAATGCAGTCGGAGTGCCCAGGAGGCCAAGAGGCGCCGCCAGGACGTGACAACCTAAACCAGGCACAAACCCGCTGCCAACAGGAAGGCAGCAACGGCGACAGGAGGTGGCAGTCCAGCGCCACAGGAGGAGCTGGAGGAAACCCAGGCCACAGTCAACAGTGTGGAGACGGTGCAAGGAGGTGGGAGTACGGACACAGCTCGACAGGACCCGACACAACAACAGGGTGAGAATCCAACAGGGACTGGGGGGACGGGGGGTGATGGGCACAATGGCACACATGCACAACGAGGTGTAGCACACTGCACACCCACAATTACCCAGGGACATGTCCCCCATCCCCGTGGCACACTGCAGCACACACACATAGCAATCACAGCACATACCATGACAATGTGGCACAAACTGCAACACCCACACTGCAGAACAGGGGACACAACTGGGTCCGCCCAGGCGCAGAAACAGAACAATCACATTGGACAGAGCAGGGAACTGTGAGATGCATATCTACCCCTACAACCCCACATCAGCCATGTAGGACAAATGTACACTGTCCCAACTCAAATAGCCACCACCGCCCAAACAGTCACAATGTACATTGTCACACAGTCTGCATGTCGACAAGAACAAGGCGTAAACACAATGCCAACATGCACCTCCCCTTCACAAAGCAGAGGGACAAACAGCACCTCCAGCAGGTCAGAACAGACAACCCATCAGTGATGCCAGAGACGAACACCACACCTTCGACACCGACGCCCTACAACAGCCCATGGACATCCCACACAACCCACCACCAGGACCAGGGCAGACAAGCTACTCAGAGGAGAACCCAGCCCATGCAACAGACCACACAGCATGAAGCACCCGCAATGACGGCTGGCTCACAACACTTCACCGACCCACACATGGCATCCCAATGCCAGGTGTCAGAACGCCAAAAGGAGGTGGCCCAACAGGTGTGGGTGTTGCCGAACCCATGGAATGCGAACTAGAACACATACGTGGGTGTCCAATACCCTTCAGGGACCACCTACACCCCACAAAGGAGACCCACACTGCCATGGAGGCACATGCAGATGCACATACCCAGTACAGAACCACGCCCAGGGGCACGCACATATCAGTCAAAAACCCACGTTGGCTCTGCGTACGACTGCACAGTCCACTTCCCTTACGAATTGAGTGGGCGACGACAAAGCTACATGTCCAGGTCCTAGCCCGCTGCCTGCGGTGACATGTCTGCGTCCGCTGCACACAGCACAATGTAATGTCGTAGGGCCCAGGGCCCCCATGCATACAACAAGACCACAGGGACACATGCACATATCATGTTGAACTGGCTACGGGCACGTGTGCCCGGCCCCTTTATTGGCAGGGCCACATGTACAGTGACGCCTGTGCTGGATGTGTGTGGGGTGAGTATAAGCCAGCCCGCATGGAGGGCTTGGTGCTGCCAACAACCTGAACAGTGGACACCAGTGTAATGGAAACAGAAAACACCAGCATAACAGAGTCAACTGCAGAGCAACATGGAGGGATCCGGAGTAAGGACAGAGGTCACCCAATATACAGTCAGGAGGTTCCGTGAGTTGCAGTGCACTGAGGTAGGGGCACTAGAGAGGAGCGTGCTCATGTGAAGAAATTGCTAGGATTGTGTCCCTTCCGGTTAGTCCTGACGCACATGCAGCGGGGTGTGTTACACCTGCATCAACTACCTCATCAACGTCCCAGGTCCCCCACACTGCCTGAGGTGACACCTGCGTCTGCAGTCCACAGCGCAATACCCAGTAATAGATCCGGGTGTGTAGCTTAACTACCACCACCAGTCTGCATTCCTGCCTAGGGGCTGTTGCCTCCTGCCCTCCCATTGTCTGTGCCTTCTCCCGTCCGCTCACTTGACACATCTTCCTCATCATAGTCCCAGGTCTTCCCCACTGCATGGGGAGGCATTGCTGTGCAACCTCACAACAGCACAAAACTCAATCAGTAACGGACAATGGCTTGCGGTGCACTGAGTCACTGGCACCTGGAGTGCTGAGCAGGGTAGCAGGCCGATGATGGCATCCACGACAGGTCTGAGCAACTCCGTAGGTCTGTCAGGACCACCCTTTCGACTCTGGCAGATGGCGGTTGGAGGTGGTCCTTGCGGTGGTGGCGTGTGCCTCCTGCGGTGATGCGATGTCCGGGCTGGTCAAGACTCGATGCCATGTGTGGGCCCTGGTGGCCCGCAGTTGGGGCAGGAGGAGGCGGACAGCGCAGGGCCACAGACACATGGGGTTGATGACCCCAAAACCATTGCTACAGAGGCCATTCAATGTCTCAGAAGAAGGGGTCCCAGGCCTGAGCAGCACAGAGTTAGTGGCCCCGGATGCACTGCTGCCGGCACAGGCACCCAGCCACGGGACGGTGACTTGCGGTGCAGTCAGATGGGCCATGCGACCTGAGCGGGTCCCCATCAAAGTCCGAGGTGTATGTTGCGGAGGCTTGCGGAGGACAGTGGAAGGTGTCCTCCAGGGCATGATGCGGAAGGTCTGATGTTATCTGGAAGCAGCAAATGGAGGAGTGGAAAGTGCAACCCTCGTTTGCACCAACAATTCGGGATCAGCTACATGAGGATGAAAACTAGCCCCTAGTCCATAGACTCAAACGCCACCAATGTATGACCAGTGAGTGTCCATGAATGTCAGGGAACACACATAGTGGCACAGGTGCTGAGAGGGGATGCAGTCTGCGATGATGCCGGTACACAGATGTGAACTCCAACATTGCCATATCAAGACTCTGTGACCTACTGGACCACAGTGTAGGCCGGAGGCAGCGGTCAGCATGGGCCCACAGACATGTGTTGTGTGCCTGTGATGCATTCGTTTGCTTCACTGGAAGCAGGGAGTTTAGTGATATCACCCCTGCAGTAGACATCTGGTCACTGCCATGGTGTAATCAAGACTCAGTTCCAAATGTGTGACCTACCTGACCGTGGTGTAGGCCTGAGGCAGCGGTCAGCACGGCCCATTCACCGAGTGTCGCCGGCATAGGTTGGATGGCCCCACCGGCCTGCGTAGTTCAGGTTCAGTGGCACCACGTGTAGCCGGCTGGCATTGAACAGGGTTAGTGGCACCACGTGTAGCCGGCTAGCGTTGAACAGGGTTAGTGGCACCACGTGTAGCCGGATGGCGTTGAACAGGGTTAGTGGCACCACATGTAGCCGGCTGGCGTTGAACAGGGTTAGTGGCACCATGTGTAGCCGGCTGGCATTGAACAGGGTTAGTGGCACCACGTGTCGCAAGAAGCCCATATGGAACTATGCCTCACTGTTCGGGGGGGGTCTGGTGCTGTGGCCGCTGGCCCGGATTTGGGGTCACTGCCATTCATGACTCAGGACACAGTTTCACATATGGGACCTACTGGACCGAAGAGTAGGACTAAGGCGTCAACGAGAAAGGAATAAAGCGGGCCTGTGTCGTGGAGGCCGTGATGGTCTGAGGTGGCTGCCAGGGTCGCGGGTCTCGGGCTTGGTGCTTGCGCCGACACACGCTGGTGTTGGCAGGTGATCAGTGTGGCCTGGCTGCGCAGGGGCGGGCCTGACGGGTTCGTGGTCCAGCGTGCCAGGGTCCGGCAGGCGCACAGCATCGCTGGCAACTCCGCTCACGTGGACGGCATCGGCCTCGTGGCGGGGTGGGAGGCACCGCCCTGGCAGAGACGTGGGTCTTTCCGGAAGAGGACCACGCCCAGGCCTACGTGCTTTTTATTCATACCCCTATGCTGGTGTGGCATACGCCGGGCCATCCCACTCCGTTGACGCTTAGGGGGGGCGTAACAGGCAACATTTCCGCGAGGTCCCCCACTGGCTGGGGTGACATGGTTGCGTCCACTGTCCACTACACTCCATACACCAGCGGTGTATGTCGCCATGGATTGGGGTGTGTTCTGCATACTGCGGTGTGTCCAGCACATCTCCGCCACCCATGGTATTGTGTACTTTCCCAATCATGGTTCTACTGCATCGTCCACACATGCCTGGTTGCCACCTCTCCACACATTCGGCTATTATGTGGCTGTGGTGCCATGCCATTGCTGGCTCATGTTCAGGGCTTGCCCATGTGAACATTGTAAGTTGTTCTGTCATGTTTGGTGGGTGGGCATGTTGTTGTGCCTGTTGTATGTGATTTTGTGACGTGTGCATTGCCAGAGTTGTGAGTTGCATGGTTGTGGAGTTGAGGTGTGTGGGGTGTTCATTTTGATGTTGCTAAGGGGCTGTGCATTTCCCTTGTGGCCATCCTGGGAACGCTGGTTGATGATGGACTGTCGGAGGATGAAGGTATCATGCACACTGGCTGTGTATTTGAAGGCGACATTGTTGGGGGTTCCACGGTGTTCTGTTATTGCCTGCACATTGATGTGAGACGTGTGCTTCCTGTTGCAGTGATTGTGTGCTGTGTCACCAGGGGGCACAGGTAGTACATGTGTGCTGTGTATTGCCCCCAACACGTGCGTGCATCCTGCTTGGGCGTATGGTCCTTGCTTGGTCTCCAGCGGATCCTGGGCATTGTGTTGTACGTATGGGGACTGGGGTGCCAGGGTGATGGTGATGTCCAGGACAGGTGTGGGGGACTTGGATGTGGCTGGCTGTGAGACTCCTCCGACTCTGGTGGGTGTTGGTTGGGGGGTCCCAGGGGCCAGCAGGTGCAGCCAAGTCAGCAGCTTTGTGTGGGGTGGGATGTTGGTTGTCCGCTGTGTTGGTGCCGTAGGCCTGTTAGGCGATGATGGTCAGGATGTGTAGGATGTTTGTCACTTTCAGCCTGTGGTGGACGGTGACATTGTCAGATGTTGGGTCTGTGAGGCTGGTGAGCTTCCTGGGGGTCCGCTGTCTTTGTCTGCGCTGCGTCTGTGGTGGTCCGTGGGGGGGGTGTTCCTGGTGTGGGTTGGGGTCCTGGGGTGGTGGCAGTGGGTGTTGTGGCCCTCTTGGGTGTCCGGGCCGCATGATCAGTGGCTCCATGGCATCTGTTGCCCTTCGGTTGTGGTATTAACACAGGACACGAAGGGTATGGGGCATCGGTAACTGCACCTATCCACTAGTTGGGTTAAGGTAATTCTTCTTCTGGGTGCCAAGGACCTGAGGCGCAATACCCCTACGCCCCCTATGGAAGACTCCACAGAATTTTAAACAAACAAAGGGATCCGGCACTCCACTCAATAATATAATATATTATAAGTAACAACATTTTTAGATCCAATCAGCAGGTCTTGTGTAACTTTTCTTTATTCAAAATCTTCTTTAAAAAGGAAACGACAGTAGCCAACGCATTTCGTCCCTAAGGACTTCTTCAGGGCTACAAATAAACATATATGAAAAAAGTTTCAGATTATATGTACAGTAGTATTTACAGTTATATATATATACAGATTAAAAACACTGTTTATGATACAGCTTTGTTTTTTTAAAAATAATTATGAATTTTGTCTAACCTGCATTCAATACAGAATAACTGTATATCTAGTCGTGTGTATTTCAAAATGGATATAGACAATAACCAGTTACATTTTAAAAATCACAACGAAACGGGGAAGGCATTAAAATTCCCTTAATGAGTACTATTCAAACATGACCTGCTGACAAAACACATATCTAAGTTATATCCGGTTTGGTGATTCACATTTGAGGGTCAAATTCCTATTTTAACATTCATATATCAAAAGCACCTTGACTTTCAATTTCACTAGTAGCAGGAAGCACCATGACTTTCAAGTTCACTAGTAA
This sequence comes from Calotriton arnoldi, assembly GCA_963921515.1. Classification (NCBI taxonomy): domain Eukaryota; kingdom Metazoa; phylum Chordata; class Amphibia; order Caudata; family Salamandridae; genus Calotriton; species Calotriton arnoldi. The sequence continues at coordinate 68,286 of CAWUFW010017301.1, forward strand.
TGGAAACGAAAGATGGGCAACGCACACCGTTTAGAACATCATCACCCTCTATTTTAAGGGATGTCTGTCATCATGAAATATTTTGAGAATTTCGTCATTTCTGTAATACAAAGATCATATCATTCATATACAAAATGCTACCCAAAGTTACTATAAAGACGCTTACCCAATATATTTTCAATGTGTCTGTTTCTATTTTCAAAAGCGAAAGAACTTGCAAAATGTCAAACACGGTCAGAAAACCTCCTGTATAGCGAAAGCTGGAAAGATGGAACATTCATTAGCGTCGCGGTCCTATAGATGAAATGGCTTACACATAGTTTTTTAACTGAGCAAGCATACCTCAGTTTAGAATATACGTTGTTTAAGGTCCCAAGCGTCAGGAGCGTTATTAATAATGAGCTCAGTTTAAACATCCATTAGTGGTGGAGGTGCGGCATTTAGCCTATCGCGACCTAGAAAGATAAGCAGCCTTTAGTATTTAAAAAATATATAATTCCTCTCCCAAGTTTTACAACCTAATAATTTATAACGCTACCTAGTAGAAATGTATATGAATTAAGAAAAATATATATTTTTAAAATGTTTATTTATTATTGTTAAAGAACAAGAAACCATGACAACCAACATGGTAAAACTTGTCATATAGATGTCTACCATCTTATGTGCATAATCACGAATAGTCTAGCTGTTTCTTCAACACTATTATCAAATATCCTATCTACGGAAATAACCTGTTTTTTACACCTATTTTTTCACTCAACACTGTTATAAAATATCATATTTATAGAAAAGGCCCAGTGCAGTAAACTGGACTCAAATCTATGGGTTGGTGTATACCCTCTTAACTGAACTTGACCCAGTCCACTTAGTCCCAAACAGCGAGTTTTTTATGGCGAGAGCTAAGAACATAGAGGTTTGTATATACCCTCTTAGTTAATCTAACACCCAACATACTAGTGCCAAACAGCGAGTTTTTAAAAATCGGAGCGAGTACTAAGAACTAGGAGGTTAGTGTGTACCCTCTTATCTTATTTAAACCCGCCATCCTAGTCCCAGTTGGACAATATTAAAACGTAATGTCAGAGCGAAAACCTAAGGAAAAGGTAAGCTAGACTATAGGGTCCACCCCGACACTTACTTGTGTGGCCAAGTCGGTTCACATCCGTGTCCGTATACGTCCTGTCGGTATTCCGCGATGTAATGATCTATCAAAGTGCTGGCATTTAAATAACCCGCCTGTGTCAGCACCTGATGTCAATTGCGGAAAAACACGATTCCCCTAACGTAATTATGGCCGCCATCTTGTAGGAGATCGAAAGTGTGTGATAAATGATGTAAGACGATAAATGGCTGCCCGATTATATATGTGCAGCCCGATTTATACTAACCAAGTTTCAGTTAATCCGAATACGTATTTTTTAAAAATTTATAAAAATTATTTTAAGAAAACTTATTGTTTGTTCAACTGTGTATAACGGGATTTAAACCCCGTAAAAGCATTGAACCAAAGCACAAAAATTGTATGTTGATTATAAAGTCTCTGTCATGAGAAAACAAAACATCAAATTCTTCGTTTTGTAAAGTGAAATGATACATAGTTTGCTCTCATTGAGACAACTAAAGTTGCCATCTTTTAAGGGACCAGAAGTCTAATCTAACAGCTATAAATAGCTTTAAACCGGCTATTCTCTACCCGGTTTGAGGCCTAATTTGTATCCTACCAATATCAGATGTTAAAATAAAATATATTTCAAAATCATTACTAACGCACTAAGTCAGATGCGCAATTGCTCAAAAGTGAATGACTGAACTACTCGGTCGCCATTTTTAAAGTACCGGGAGTTTTAGCCATACAATAGAATCTTCATGTCAAAATGATCGCCATCTTTTAGGGGATCGGAAATGTATTCCCACAACTATAAACCGGCAGCTTTATGCTCGGTCCTATTTGTGTTGCCCGGTTAATATCCATAAATATCGATTGTCACTAACTCTAAATATATATTAACAAAAAATACTATAAATTACTAAATCAGGTGTACAGGTACTCAATTGTATATTGCAGAAATTTAAAAAAGCGTCAATTTAGGGATTACCTGGCAGTTATAATTAGCCTGTGTGAATCTTTCCCCAAAATGCCCAATTACCGGCATCTCAATTAGTCTCCATTGACAAATTCTCTTCTTAAATAGTTCAGGATGACAGCACATTAGTATATTTATATGAACGAACTGGTTAGAAAACATCTGTTGTGTTCAGAAACCATATTCATTATATCAACAATAAGGCATATCATTTCAGTTGTCCCAATCTCATGATCAGACAATAGTGAGGATATTGGATACCACATCAATATAGCTTGTTTCATAGTAAGTGGTACATTCCATTATTAATGTTCAGGCCCATACTGATGGTTCTAAGGCCACCATGTTCATTACATCAATAATAAGGCATATCATTTCAATTGTCCCAATCTTATGATCAAACGAAAATGAGGACATTGGAAACCACATTAGTATGGGTCATTTCATAGAAAGTGGTACAGTTCATTATTAATGTTCAGGCCCATGCTGATAGTTCTGAGGCGACAGATCCAACTAGCTTCAATCTGTCTCAACATTTTAACTCTGTCACCACCCCTCTCAGGAACACTTACATGATCAATTTCATGGAACCATATTTTTGGTCTATGCGGATGCATTTCATGGATATGGTTGGAAACTGGGTATCTGTCATCTACATTTTTCACGGCCCTTACATGCTCTTGTATTCGGGTTTTTAGATTGCGGATACTGCTGCCCACATATATTTTGTTGCAGGCGCACCCAATAATGTATACGGTAAACATCGTATTACAATTCATGAAGGTATTTATTTTAAATTTCTTTTCCGTGTTGTATTGGAATTCAGATATTTTATGCACTCCAAATTGGCAGATGTTACACGAGCCACACGTGAAGAACCCAACTGGTTTCCTCGGTAGCCATGAGATCATATCTTTTTCTGATTTTTCACATAACTAGGGCAGAGCATGTTTTTTAATGTTTTGCCTCTCTTGTATACCACTTTGGGTTTATCAGAAACAGTGCCAGCTGGCAATTGTGCAGATGTCAATAAATGCCAATTCCTTCGTAAGATATTATAAATATGGTGACTATAGGCATTATATTGTGTTATAAACACGACGTTCTCATTTTCAGTTCTCCTTTCAGTCTTAGATTTTTGAGTTAACTTACTTTGCCTATTTATTTTCTTGATTCTGGTTTCTGCCTGTTGAAGGCATCTATTTGAATATCCTCTACATTGGAAGTTCTTTTTTATGGTCTCTATGTTAGCATGGAAGGTGTGTTCCTGACTGCAGTTTCGTCTAGCGCGAACCATCTCGCCATATGGTATGGCATTTATGGTTGCGCCAGGGTGTGCGCTTTCAGCGTGAAGCACGCTGTTACATGAGGTTTGTTTTTAAAGAGATCACTTTGAATCCTATTGTCTGAAACATACAGTTTAAGGTCCAGAAAGTCAATGCTTTCTCTTGAGTATTTAATGGTTAACTTCACGTTGAACCTATTTGCATTAAGGTAAGACAGATAGGCCAACAGTTCTTCCTCACCACCATTCCAAATAAGCAGGACATCATCTATGTATCTTGCATAGAAGATAATGTTGTTACTCCATTTCTTCGAGCCAGGTCCCCTTCGGTTGTGGCCCTGGGCTGTGCTCCCTTTTGTGGTGCTGGCTGCCGTCCGACTTTACACCAGGTCAGAGCAGGTGTAAATTTCCTGGTGCTAACGCGCCTTATCGCCTGTTTTGTGTTCTTATCGCCGATGTGGCTGGTTGTTGTGAATGTTGAGGTATGATGTTGTCTCGGCTTTTGTCACGGGAACGCCTACTCTGCATCTCATTAGCGATATTTGCGGGGCTCCTCTGTGGCGATGTTTTTTGCATCTGCTATCGCGGGTAAACTGGTGCTGTGGGCTGTTAACACCGGCTTGTGAATGGGGAGGTAAATTTATCACGACTTTGGCTGCGATAAAGTGCCGTTAATTCGGCGATAGCTCCTTGTGAATATGCCCCAATGTGGGCTATTTGAGAGCAGCGTTTGCTGTCTGTACCATTTCTGGAGTCATGGAAGCTGCTTGTTTACAGGGAGTACACTCCGCACAAGTAGCTGAAATCATTGCTTTGACACGTGCATGCCTTGTTTCTGATCAAATCCGAGTCACCATCTACACTGATAGCCAATATCGGTTCGGTGTGGTTCATGACTTCGCACAGCTATGGTCACAACGTCATCGGGATCTCCCTTCAGAAATCGGGAATATGTGAGACAAATTGTTGGAAGCTTTGCAACAACCAAAAGAAATAGCTGTGGTCAAGTGTACTGCCCATGGGAGGGGGAAGGACTTTGTAACATTAGGCAATAGGTATGTGGATGAAGTTGCACGTTTTTGCGCTGAACAAGGTTGCATTTTTAATGGGGACTATAACAGGAGAGAGCACAGAAAGAACCGAGCTCAGCATGATGTTAGCCATAGCGGACACTTGGGATGAGGTCAAGTGTCTGCAGGGAGAAGTGTCAGACCAAGAAGGAGCTGGTTGGATTAAAGCAGGTTGTGAGAAAAGAGATGATGGCTTTTGGGTTTCAGCTGATGGTGGAGCAGTGTTGCCAGATTGTTACTGTGCCCTATGGCAAGGCAGATTCATGGAGCGGTTCACATTGGAAGAGATGCCATGGTGCGAGTGTTCAGACAAACATGGTTCAATCCACAGTTCGTGTGTTTGCTGAAGCGGTGTGTCACAGATGTGTTACGTGTCAACAGATGAATGCTGGAAAGAAAACTGTGGTTACACTGAGTCACATTGGAAGGTCTGGGGGTCCTTTCAACAGAATCCAACTCGACTTTATTGAGTTGCCCAGGTGCAATGGATTGTGATACATTCTGGTTGTGTTGTGTGTTTTCTCACGGTGGGTGGAAGCATATCCAAGAAGAAGGTGTGATAGTCTCATGGTAGCAAAGTTGTTACTCAGGGAACTTATACCGCGCTTTGGATTTCCAACTTCATTGGAGTCGGGTAGAGGAACACATTTCCACAGTGAGATTATGAAGCTGTTGTGTACTGCCTTACAAGTTGATCAGAGGTTGCACTGTAGTTACAGGTCGGAGGCGTCTGGTCTTGTGGAGCAGATTAATGGGACTCTCAAGATGAGGATGAGAAGGTGTGCTCTTCCACGTCTTTGAAATGGCCTGATGCATTGCTTTTGGTGCTAATGAGTGTGCGTAGCATTCCCGATAGGAGGACAGGACTCTCGCCCCATGAAATATTGATGGGTAGGACAATGCGGTTGCATGTAGTGCCCTCTACAGCATTGATAAACATCACCGATGATTTGATCCTTGATTACTGCAAGGGACTGGCTGACGTGGTCCGTTCTGTGTCTCACCAGGTTGAAGCTGCAACTGTACCGACTTCGAAGGACCTCTGTCATGACTTGTGTCCCAGCAATTGGATACTTGTCCGAAAGCATGTGAGGAAGAACTGTCTTGATGCTCGCTGGAAAGGTCCATACCAGGTGATTTTGGTGACAAATACAGCTGTGAAATATAGAGGCTTGCCGAATTGGATACATGCCTCCCATACCCGCAGAGTTTCAGGTCCCTCGGAAGAAACAGCTCCTCTCCCTGAAGAAAATCCAGCCATGGCTGCTTGGCCACCGGAGAGGACAAGCCAAGCTGTGGGGGTTCCTGACGAGGCTGGTTACCTGCCATAGCAAGCTGAGGGGGGTCACGCTACACAAGGCCCAGGTATTGACTCTGAGGGAGACAGTAACGTTGCGAGTGGTACAGAGTCAGACTCAGCTAAAGAAACTGGCGTAGAATTGGTCGGGTGCAGAGGAGAAGAGCAGAACATGCAAGAGAGTCGTGACCTGTAAGACAGAAGAGACAGAACCTGAGACTTGCTCCTGAAAGAGACCTTGCCCCTGTATCTGAAACATCTGAGTCGGAACTAAGTGACTTGGAGCAAGCACAGGAGGGCTTAAGGAGATCGAGGAGAGCAAGAGTGCTGTGCCAGAGATACGCTGCCCCAGAGTTGACTTATCTGATATCAGATGCCGGGAGCAGTGGGGACCGGGAGACTGAGGTCTGCACGAGTGACCAGCAGAACTCCAGAACTGGTCATTGAGATTGAACTGTTGGTCCCTGGAATAAAAGCCAATGGAGTGTTGACAGTGACAGTACCAAATCCTCCAATATTGAGTGGCTTGAAGGCTTTGATTCTGCGAGATCTATTGTTTCCAACATTTGGGTATCAGCCACCAGCTCAGTGCAGCAGTTCGCCTTGAAATTCTACAGTGTGTCATTGATGAAGGCGGCTCTGGTCTTGTGAGAGATTGTTGATTGAACTGTGAACTGGAAATAAAAAATGCTTTGGGTTAAAGAAGATAACCTAGGCCCGAGTGGAAGAAGAATAAAATTAGGGACTTTCCGTAGAAGAAGAAAGAGGGCTAAGGAAGTCTTTTTTAACTGTGTAAATAATTGTACAATGAACTGTGAATTTGGTTTCCAGAATTCCAAGGAACTGTGCATGAACTTTGTTGATCAGCAGTAAGTGGCAGAGAAGGAGACTTTGCGTGGATCCTCTTACTGTGCTAACCTGAACTCAGTCAAACATGGAGTCTGGAAATCCAAATCGTAGAGCAAAGTGTATAATAGGTATGCTTATCGTAGGAGTAATAGTAGTTATAGCAGTAGTTATTATCATGTCTGTGAAAATTTCACACAAAGCAGAAGCTGATGGGGTGGGAATACATGGGACATCCACACCTACCACTTCTAGCACAAAAGAGGGTACGTTAGGAGATGATAAAGCTATGCCAGATAAAACTAGTCACTTGTTGCATGTAGATTTGTCTAAGGGTGGATATACGTTGAATGCTTATGCGAAGTAGTTGTATAAGTATGTAGACACAATGAGAGACTGTTATGTGTGTATGCAGTTGCCTGCGTCAGTAGCAGAGGGTATTCATTATCACCACCTGCCTCTGACGTATGGTATTACATGTAGCTTATTGTTTAGTAAGTTTTATGGTAAGGGTCATTATGAATATTATTTCTCGAACTACAATGTGGTGCTTTCAGAAGTTCCAGCTTAGAAGCACCTAAATAAGTATGACTATTATAAACAGGAAGAGAGGATAGGGAAGTATTTCATACCTACTGTTACATTAGACACAGCTTATGCGCACCGCCATAACTTGACTTGTATATTGACTGATATAGAGAAGAAGTTTGTGGACCAAGTAGAGATTAGACATAGACAATTAACAGTTAAGCTTAATAATAGAGAAAGTTTGAGTGGACCAAGGAGGAGTTAGCACATAAGGCGAAGGGGAGTTATGGATCAATAGCATTAGACTTTGAACAGCGGGGGAAACTTTGCATTAGACAAGTACAGACCTATTATGATAAGATCTTTGTTGGACAGAGTGTGTTATCATATCTTCACAATTGAAGCCACTGCAAAGAAGTTTTTACAAGAAGCGGTACAAGTGGTGCAAAATGTGTATTTTGTGTGTGGGAAAAATGCATATGTGCGATTGCCACTGAATTGGTATGGCACATGTTATGTGGCTGTTGTGTTTCCCAAGATATATCATGTTGGAGATCCGGGACCATTGGAAGGGGGATTGCCCCATAGAGAGAAGCGAGGTACAAGTGCAGGAGAGATTGTTGGAGATGTATTTGGAACAATGATATCAAGTTTGGGAGTGGTTTTCAACAACATAAAGATCAGAAGGTCGTCAACTATTGTGGATAAGTTGTCAGTGAATATAGCTCAGTCTTTGTTACTCGTAGATGGAGAGATGGTGTCGATAAGAGGTATGGTGATGCAGAATGGTCTTGCTTTAGATGTGTTGTTAGCAAAAGAGGGCAGAGTCTGTAAAATGCTGAGGGATCAACAGTGTTGTACTTATATCCCAGACCATAGCAAGGATCTGAGGAAATATATAAGGAACATTACTGAGATATACCATGAAATACATGACCTGGCAGAAGAAGGTGTTTGGGATAAAGTTGGTAAAGGATTTGGAAAGATTGGAAGTTGGTTTGCAAATCTTGGGAAAGGATTTCTTGGTTACATCTTGAAACCAATCATAATAGTTGTGATTTCTGTGATTCTTTTGCTTGGAGCATTAAGAGCATATAAGTGACACAAGGCAAGACAGGTTGAGAATTCTCTTAGGCAATGTGAGAGGAGAATGGACAGTCTGCAGGACAGTCACTATGATAATCTCAAGAACCTAGAAAAGCTTCGACAGGGAAGACTGGCTATGACCTCTGTTTAGGTCGGTTCTTTCTACAGGGAAATGTAATTGATTGTGATGAAACTTTTCATCAGAGTGGGGGACTGATAGAGCGTGATTGTGCTCTTCAATTTGTAGGGGTGCATTATAATCACAAGTAGTTTGCACCTGCATATATTCTCTTGTCGTGTTAGCATTTGGTTATTAGATTGTGTAATGTAATAACGTGCAAAGTGAAGTGATAGAGATATTTTGTGTAACATGGAGATATTAACGTTATAATTGTGTTCTACATGATGAAGTTTTAATGTTCGATTTTACATATGACTAATGAGAAATTAATTTGCTAAAGTGTTACGCACTGATTTAAGTGTGCATAGTAATACTGATCATGTATATGTGTGATTAATAAAGTTTCCTGTTGACTCTTATGTTAGCCAATGTTTTGTAGGCCTCATGTGTATTTTTACCTGGCTCTCGAAATTGAATTGTTCATAATATTCATGTGTATGCAGGATCTTTTCTTTCTCACGTTTCTGTTGCAGGTGGAAGAATTCATCTTTGTTAGTTAGAATAACGCTTTTGTTTTAGGAATTAGGCTTACGGAGGAGAGGATGCATTTGAACAAGTGGTGCTGATAATGTGGGACGGTGTTCTTTCTTACTAGAGAAGGCCTGGGAATCAAGGTCATCGAGTCAGAGGCTGGGAGTATCGAAGCTGCCTGGAAAGTTTCCTACGAGGAGGTGTCTAGCTGGATGGGAAGATTGCATGATGTAATGGTGGGTGTGTCATAGGATTTTGGTGTTTGGGTTAGGGACAGTGTCCCGGGGATGGAGTTAGGAGAGGAGAGCTGATGGAGAGAGAAGGAGCATCTTAGAACGAGCTCTGTAGCTTTATGCTACGTGACCTTTTTAAGGTGAGTGTACTTCCTAGGAAGCTGACACCTTTTCCTGAACTTGCCTTGGGAAATGTTAAGTAGTGATGTCACGTTAGTGGTAGTGTAGGGACAGACTAATGCTTTTTACTTATGAACCTCAAATGGATGTTGGCGCAGTGATCATCTGCGTACTGATTCTAGAACTGGTCATCCTCTGTATGCTTCATAGATGTAATTTTGCCCGTAGGTTTGGCTTTGTATTAGTCCCAATGTATTTCTACACCCTCATCTCTTAAGGTGCTTGTATGTCCAATTGTTTTTGGCTTTGTAATAAACTAACTAAACTTAGAACCTGGAGTCAGTGATTCTTAGGAGTTGTGGTTTATTGGGACTGTAAAATCTTATCAGACAAGATATTTCTCCCCTCTACACTTTTAAGCAGGAACCAAGGATCCATTGTCCAGGGGTTCCCAAGTAAATCTAGAACTTGGAGCCCGGCTCCATCATCCCCCACAGTGCGATTGCTGAGACACTGTCGGAGGCCCGCCCCCTTTCTCAACCACTGTGCAGAGGGGCCTCCTGGCACACTACTGGTTGGGGGATGAAGTCCTCTTGGCTGGTAAGGGTTATTGGGGGCCAAGAACCCCTATTGTTGCTACAAATAAGTCCCCCACAGCCGGATTGCTCAGACCTCATCGGAGGCACTGCCCTCTTTCTCAACCACCCTCAAAGGGGCCTCCTGGTGCATTACTGGTTGGGGGATGAAGTCTAGGGGTGAGCACGCTGGTAAAATTCGCTCCACTGGCAGTCGGCAGAGTTTTTGCCAAACTCCACATTCCAAGTGGAGCACAGAGTGGCAAAACTCTGCAAACTCTGCCTGCGGAATGTACTGCCCACCCCTATCAGAGATTCACACACCCACTCACAGACGCACTCAGACACTCATATACCCACTTACAGCCCCACTCATACTCTCTCACATCCACCTACTCTGACACTCATATACCCACTCAGACACTCATGCACTCACTCACACACTTAGGGGCCGATTCCGATTCGGGCCGGAAATCTCACCGACCGAGCCGGACCCGGAGAGATTTCCGACCGAATCGGACCCTAGCAGTCCGACCGAACGAGTACGATGCGTTCGCATGAAATCGGACTTGATTCGGTCGGACTCCCATTGAAGTCAATGGGAGCCGGTCGTACAACGCGTGTGCGGGCTCCCATTGACTCAATGGGTGCGAGGCGAACAAGGGCGCCCCCTACAACGGGTACGCGTCGAAGCGACTCGTGCCGTACATGCACAGGGGACCCATGGGTCCCCCCTGTGTGCGACTCGCGCGGCTACGCGTACAGGGGGGTCCGACACGGACCCCCAAAGTGCGGCTCCGACTGCTCTTTGGAGCCGGACTGCGCGAGTCGGTCGGACTGCTCGAGGCGCGCATCGTACTTACCCGGCTGGGGAACGTCTCCATTGCGCTGTGCGAGTCGAGTCCGTGCGAGTCGGTCGGAGCGGTCGGGTTCTGCGAACGAGTCGGTCGGCGATTTCGCGAGCGCACGCATCGTACTCGCTCGCCCGGATGCACGTACGTTTCGGTCGGGAAATAGGGCTCCGAATCGGATCCGGTTAAGCCGAATCCGATTCGGTGCCCTACCGGCCGAGATCGGAATCGACCCCATAGTGTCAAAGGTTAGTGGTTACAGTTAGGAAATAAAATTCACTTAAAAAACCAAAGATTACAGGGACGTTATAATTAGGAAATAGAATTTAAAAAACTGTGGAAATTCACTGAAAAAACCAAAGGTTACAAGGACGTTATAGTTAGGCTCAGATTTCACTCATGCAAAAACCATAGAAATTTAGCAGTTATGGTTACCTGAGCTAACTATAACTCATGCCCCCGCAATGCACTGCTTATGACCTCACATATTACACACCCACACATCCACTTACATACCCACTCACACACCCACACAGCCACTCACACAACTACTCACTCACCCATATAGCTACTAACAAAGCTACTCACTCACCCATACAGCCACTTACACATCCATTCACTCATCCACATACTGCATAGGTAAGTGAGTGGGTGTGTGAGTCTGAGTGGGTGAGGGAGTGGGTGGGTGTATGAGTGTCTGAGTGGGTCTGTGAGTGGTTGTGTGAGTCTCAGAGTGGGTCTGTGAGTGGGTCCATAAGTGTCTGAGTGGGTCTGGGAGTGGGTGTGTGAGTCTGCAAGTGGGTGCATGAATCTTTGAGTGGGTCAGTGAATGGGAGCATGGCTGTCTGAGTGGGTCTGTGAGTTGGTGGATGAGTGTCTGAGGGGGTCTGTGAGAGCATGTGAGAGTCTCCAAGTGGGTCTGTGAGTGAGTGTGTGAGTGTCTGAGTGGATCTGTGAGTGGGTGCATGAGTGTCTGTGTGGGTCAGTGAGTGGGTAATCAGTATGTGAGTGGGTGTGTAAGTCACTGAGTGAGTCTGTGTGTGTGTGAGTGGGTCTGTGAGTGGGTGAATGAGTGCTTGAATTGATCTGTGAGTGAGTGTGTCTGTCAGTGGGTGTGTGAGTTTCTAAGTGGGTCTGAGTGGATGTGTGCGCGGTCTGTGAGTGGGTGGATGAGTGTCTGAGGGGGTCTGTGAGAGCATGTGAGAGTCTCTAAGTGGGTCTGTGAGTGAGTGTGTGAGTGTCTGAGTGGATCTGTGAGTGGGTAATCAGTGTGAGAGTGGGTGTGTAAGTCACTGAGTGAGTCTGTGTGTGTGTGAGTGGGTCTGTGAGTGGGTGAATGAGTGCTTGAATTGATCTGTGAGTGTGTCTGTCAGTGGGTGTGTGAGTCTCTGAGTGGGTCTGTGAGTGGGTGTGTGAGCGGGTCTGTGAGTGGGTGCATGAGTGTATGAGTGGGTCTGTCAGTGGGTGCCAAGTAAAAAAGTAGGAGGGCACACAGGAGCAGGTTCTCATACCAGCTCCCCCTGTGACAGTCCTCCTGTCTAGGTTGCCTGCCGTCCAATACCCTCTGCTGCCTTCGGTTCTGTGCCTCCTCTGCTCATTTTTATGCTAGTTTTTCTGCCTCTTCTCTCCTCGCTCCTGCCCTCTATTTTGTCTCTTTCTGCTCGTTCTGCCTGTTATTTTGTCTCTTTCTGTTCGCCCCTGACCTTTATTCTGCCTCTTGCTACTCATTTCCGATCATCTCTATTTTGCCTCTTGCAGCTGGATTCTGACCTCTATTTTGCCTATTTCTGCTCTTTTCTGACCGTTATTCTGCCCCTTTCTGCTCGCTCCTGACCTTTATTCTGCCTCTTTCTGCTATCTCCTGACCTTTATTCTGCCTCTTGCTGCTTGTTTCTGACTTCTATTTTGCAACTTGCTGCTCATTTCTCACATTTATTTTGTTTCTTTCTGCTTGCTCCTGACCTTTATTTTACCTCTTTTTGCTCATTTCTGACCTTTATTCTGCCTTTTTCGTCTCCTTTCTAAACTTTATTCTGCCTCTTTCTGGTAGTTTCTCAACGTTATTTTTTTTCTTTTTCTGCTCGTTGCTAACTTTTACTTTGCCTCTTTGTGCACGTTTCTCTCCATTATTTTGCATCTTTCTACTTCTTGCTGACCTTTATTTTGGCTCTTTCTGCTGGTTTCTCACCTCTATTTTGCCTCTTTCAGCTAATTTATTACCTTTATTTTGACTCTTCCTGCTCATTCCTGACCTTTATTTTGCCTCTTCCTGCTCGTTTCTCACCTTTATTCTGCCTCTTTCTGCTCGTTTCTGACTTTTATTCTGCCTCTTGCTTCTCATTCCCGACCATTATTTTGCCTCTTTATGCTTGTTTCTGACATTTATTCTGCCTCTTTCTGGTCGTTTCTGACCTTTATTCTGCCTCTTTCTGCTCACTTCTAACCTCCATTCTGCCTCTTGCTGCTCGTTTCTAACCTCTATTCTGTCTCTTTCTGCTCGTTTCTCTCCTTCTTTCTGCCTCTTTCTGCTTATTTCTGACTGTTATTCTGCCTCTTTCTGCTCATTGCTGACCTTTATTTTGCCGCTTTCTGCTATTTTCTCACCTTTATTTTGCCTCTATATTGCCTCTTTCTGCTGATTCCTTACCTTTATTCTACCTCTTTCTGCTCCCTTCTGACCTTTATTCTCCTTCTTTCTGCTAGTTTCTGATCTTTATTTTGCCTCTTTCTGCTATTTTCTGACTTTTATTCTGCCCCTTTCTGCTCGCTCCTGACCTTTATTCTGCCTCGTTCTGCTTGCTCCTGACCTTTATTCTGCCTCTTGCTCTAGTTTCTGACTTCTATTTTGCACCTTGCTGCTCATTTCTCACCTTTATTTTGGCTCTTTCTGCTCACTCCTGACTTTTATTTGACCTCTTTCTGCTCATTTTTTATCTTTATTCTGCCTTTTTATGCTCCTTTCTGAACTTTATTCTGCCTCTTTCTGCTCGTTTCTCAACTTTATTTTGTCTCTTTCTGCTAGTTGCTGACCTTTATTTTGCCTCTTTGTGCTCGTTTCTCTCCATTATTTTGCATCTTTCTGCTTCTTGCTGACCTTTATTTTGGCTCTTTCTGCTGGTTTCTCACCTCTATTTTGCCTCTTTCAGCTAATTTATTACCTTTATTTTGACTCTTCCTGCTCACTTCTGATCTTTATTCTGCCTCTTTCTGCTTGTTTCTGACCTTTATTCTGCCTCTTTCTGCTCATTTCTAACCTTTATTTTGCCTCTTTCCACTCGTTTCTGACCTTTATTTTGCCTTTTGCAGCTGGTTTCTCACCTTTATTCTGCCTCTTGCTGCTCATTTCTCATTTTTATTTTGCCTCTTTCTGCTAGTTTCCGACCTTTATTCTGCCTCTTTCAGGTAGTTTCTGGCCTTTATTCTGCCTCTTTCTGCTCGCTTCTGACCTCCATTCTGCCTCTTGCTGCTCATTTCTAACCTCTGTTCTGTCTCTTTCTGCTCATTTCTCACCTTCATTCTGCCTCTTTCTGCTCCCTTCTGACCTTTATTCTCCTTCTTTCTGCTACTTTCCGACCTTTATTTTGCCTCTTTCTGCTATTTTCTGACCTTTATTCTGCCCCTTTCTGCTCGCTACTGACCTTTATTCTGCCTCTTTCTGCTTGCTCCTGACCTTTATTCTGCCTCTTGCTGCTCGTTTCTGACTTCTATTTTTCACCTTGCTGCTCATTTCTCACCTTTATTTTGGCTCTTTCTGCTCGCTCCTGACCTTTATTTTACCTCTTTCTGCTTATCTTTGATCTTTATTCTGCCTTTTTCTGCTCTTTTCTGAACTTTATTCTGCCTCTTTCTGCTTGTTTCTAAACTTTATTTTGTCTCTTTCTGCTCGTTGCTGACTTAGTTTGCCTCTTGCTGCTCGTTTCTGACCTTTTTTTGCCTCTTGCTGCTCGTTTCTGACCTTTTTTTGCCTCTTGCTGCTCGTTTCTGACCTCTATTGTGTCTCTTTCTACTCGTTTCTCACCTTCATTCTGCCTCTTTCTGCTCATTGCTGACCTTTATTTTTCCTCTTTTTGCTAGTTTCGCACCTATATTTTGCCTCTTGCTGCTCTTTTCTCACCTCTATTTTGCCTCTTTCTGCTGAATTCTTACATTAATTCTACCTCTTTCTGCTCCCTTCTGACCTTTATTCTCCTTCTTTCTGCTCGTTTCTGATCTTTATTTTGCCTCTTTCTGCTACTTTCTGACCTTTATTTTGCCTCTTTCTGCTCGTTTCTGACCTTTATTTTGCCTCTTTCTGCTTGTTTCTCACCTTTATTTTGGCTCTTTCTGCTCGCTCCTGACCTTTAGTTTACCTCTTTGTCAGGTGCGTAGCTAGGCCTTAGGCTGCCCGTGGCGGCCCCTGCGTTTGCCGCCCTCTGCAAAATGATAGAAGAGCGGGGGGTAGTAGCGGCCGCGGCCGCAGGTAAGAGCGGGGGAAGGGGGGCTGGCTGCCGCCCCAAAACTCGTGCCGCCTGGGGCCACTGCTCTTTCTGCTCATTTCAGACCTTTATTCTGCCTCTTGCTGCTTGTTTCAGACCTTTATTTTGCCTCTTTCTGCTCGCTTCTGACTAACCCTGGGCAAAGCACTACGCTACGCTCGCGTAGTTTGCGAAGTTTGCGCTACTTCGCACTACGCGAATTGCACGTAGCACAGTGCAAACACGCGTAGCGTAGCGTAGCGTAGTGCAGCGGTCATTTTTTGCTTGCTCGCGGTCCTCAACGTCAAGTTGGTGACCGCGAGCAAGCAAAATGACATCCCGGCGAGACTTTTTCCTCGGTCGCGATCAGCAACATCAAGTTGCCGATCGCGAGCGTGGAAAATAAACCTCCCAGCGAGATTCTCAACGCGGGGAGGTCAGGTTTCTCATTGCGAGTGGTCGCGTATGCTCGCGACCGCTCGCGATGAGAAACTACCAGTCCGCGTTGAGAAAGCTGCCGCTCGAGTAAAAATCTACTCGAGCGGCAGTAAAAGTCAGCTCGCAATGTGCAAGATGCCGTTTTAAATGATTGCACAGTGCGGACAAGCATCCGGCACTGTGCAATCATCGCGAACAGCGCACTACGCAGTTCGCGTAGTGCTACGCGTAGCTCGCGTAGTGCGAAGTGCACTTCGCGTAGCACTACTTCGCGAACTGCGCCCAGGGTTACTTCTGACCTCTATTCAGCCTCTTGCTGCTCGTTTCTATCCTTTATTCTGTCTGTTTCTGCTCGTTTCTCATCTTTATTCTGCCTATTTCTGCTCCCTTCTGACCTTTACTCTCCCTCCTTTAGCTCATTTCTGAAGTTTATTTTGCCTCTTTCTAGTTGTTTCTGACCTTTATTCTGCCTCTTACTGCTCATTTCTGACCTTTATTTTGCCTTTTCTGCTCATTTCTGACCTTATATTTTGCCTCTTTCTGCTCATTTTTGACCTTTATTCTGCCACTTTCTGCTCATTTCTAACCTTTATTCTGCTTCTTTATGCTCGTTTCTGACCTCTATTTTGCCTATTTCTGATAGGTTTTTATTTTTATTCTGCCTTTTTCTGCCCGTTCCTCATCTTTATTTTGCCTCTTTCTGCTCATTTCTTACCTTTATTCTGACTTTTTTCTTGTTTCTGACCTATATTCTGCCTCTTGCTGCTCATTTCTGACCTTTATTTTGCCTCTTTCTGGTTGTTTCTGACCTTTATTCTGCCTCTTTCTGCTCGTTTCTATCATTTATTCGGCGTCTTTCTGCTTGTTTCTGACCTCTATTTTGCCTCTTTCTGATCGTTTCTGACTTTTACTCTGCCTATTTCTGCTCGTTGCTCATGTTTATTTTGCCTCTTTCCACTCGTTTCTCATCTTTATTTTGCCTCTTTCTGATGGTTTTTGACCTTTATTCTGACTCTTTGCTTGTTTCTGACCTTTATTCTGCCTCTTGCTGCTCATTTCTGACCTTTATTTTTGCCTCTTTTTGGTTGTTTCTGACCTTTATTCTGCCTCTTACTGCTCATTTCTGACCTTTATTTTGCCTCTTTCTGCTCATTTCTGACCTTATATTCTGCCTCTTTCTGCTCGTTTTTGACCTTTATTTTGCTTATTTTTGCTCATTTCTGACCTTTATTCTGCTTCTTTCTGCTAGTTTCTAACCTTTATTCGGCCTCTTTCTGCTCGTTTCTGACCTCTATTTTCCCTCTTTCTGATCGTTTCTGACTTTTACTCTGCCTATTTCTGCTCGTTTCTCATCTTTATTTTGTCTCTTTCTGCTAGTTGCTGACCTTTATTTTGCCTTTTTCTGCTAGTTTCTGACCTTTATTCTGGCTCTTTCTGCTCATTTCTGACCTTTATGCTGCCTCTTTCTGCTTGTTTCTCACCTTTATTTTGCCCCTTACTGCTCATTGCTGACCTTTATTCTGCCTCTTTCTGCTAGTTTCTGACCTTTATTCTGGCTCTTTCTGCTCATTGCTGACCTTTATTTTGCTTCTTTCTGCTAGTTTCTCACCTTTATTTTGCCTCTTTCTGCTCGTTGCTGACCTTTATTTTGCCTCTTTGTGCTAGTTATTCACCTTTATGTTTCCTCTTTCTGCTTGTTTCCGTCCTTTATCCAGCCTCTTTCTACTCGTTTCTGACCTTTATTCTGTCTCTTTCTGTTCCCTTCTAACCTTTATTCTGCCTCTTTCTACTTGTTGCTGACATTTATTCTGCCTCTTTCCGCTTGTTTCCCACCTTTATTTTGCCTCTTTCTGCTCGTTGCTGACCTTTATTTTGCCTCTTTGTGCTAGTTATTCACCTTTATTTTTCCTCTTTCTGCTTGTTTCTGACCTTCACCTTGCCTCATTCTTTTCCCCCCCAGACCGCGGGGAGAGCCTCAAGCCCCATGCGGTCCTATCCAGCTTTTTTCTTGCAGGGAGCTGCTGGAAATGCAGCTCCCTGCATGTGGGAGCAATGTTTTCATCTGTTTCCTTGCACACAAACAGATGAAAACTAATTGACAGCTCCTGTTTGCAGGAAGCAGAGTTATGCTTTCTTTTGCTTTTGCTTAGTGGGAGCTCTCAGCTCTCACCAAGCAAAAGCAAAAAGCTACCTCCCAAGGGTGAGCACCTTGGGAGGTAGCAGGAGCCAACCCTGGGGGATGGAAGTCCCCAGGGCCATTCAGGGCTCCAGGAGGGGGACTGTGCACCCCACTTCCATTGTAGTACATAGCCTCAATGAGGGGATGGTCCCTGGGGTTGCGGGGCACAGGTGGTCCCCTGCATTCATTTTATGTTGAGTCCCAGGGAGGTGTCGGTCCCCGGGGCTGTGAGGGAGGCCTTTGGGCCCCGCATTAATACTAAACATTTTGCCCCAAGGAGGTGGTGGTCTTCGAGGCGGCCAGGGGGGCATGCAGGTCCCCCACACATTAGTTTATCGTGATTTGCCCTGAGGAGAGGATATATATCCCCCAGGGCCCAGCTGTCATTGAATAGGGGAGGGGGGCCGTGCGGCCCCCCTCCCTGGGCCAATTCTGGCCCAGAGACCCCCAGCCATGTCTCCTGGGTGCCCTGGGGGAGCCTCAAGGCCCCTGCTGTACCAGCCGGCTCACTGCCTCCCTACTTGCGGGAGCAATATTTTCATCTGCTTCCTTGCACACATATTTATAAAGCAGACAGCTACTTCCTGAGGATGGGCACCTCTGGAGGTAGCAAGAGCCGGCCATGGCTCCAAGAGGGGGACAGCGCGGCCCCCCCTCATTGCAGTAGTTATGCCCAGAAGGTGGTGGTCGCCAGGGCTGAGTGGTGGGGCTCGCAGCCCCCCTTAAGTGAATGAATTACCCCAGGGAGGTGGCGGTCCCCAGGGCTGTGGGGGGGCGCATAGGCCCCACCACATTAATTTGATGTTTAGCCCTGTGGAGGTGGCGGTCCCTGGGGCTGTCAGGGAGGTTGTACAGGCCTGCATTAATTTTGTTTAGCTCAGGGGAGGTGGCGGTCCTCGGGGCTGCTGGGGAGGCTGTACAGGCCCACATTAATTTATGTTTATCCCCAGGGAGGTGGCGGTCCCGGGCTGTGGGGGGCCCATGCTTTTATCTGAGATTTGCCCTGGGGAGGTTGTGGTCGCCAGCTTGTGGAGGGGTGCCTCACAGCACTGGCTTTACCCTGGAGAAGTGGCGATCCCGGAGCTTTCATAAGCCCTAGGATGGGGGCCCGCATGCCTCCGTCCTGTATATATTTCCTCATTCCCCGGGACCTGGCCCACCCAGGGGCTAAGCATAATAGAGGCACGGGAGCCTACGCTTCTTTTTTTTATTATTTTTCGGCAGTAGCCGTAGATCCAGCGCGGTTCCTGACAAATTTCTTTTTTAAATGCTTTTTTGCAAAGGCAGGGTCTCTCTGGGACCCCATCACCACATCTAGGGGGTCAGGATATTCTTACCCTGCCCCCTTTTCTTTTTTTAAAAAACTTTTTTGTGGGACTCGGCTGAAGCCGAGTTCCAAGATGGCTGCCAACACTTCCTGGTTGAAATGTTGCCAGTCAATCAGTTTTCAGCATGGGGACTGTCGGAACCTCGGAGGATCCATGTTCCTATATATCCAAATTTGGTTTTCCCTTAATATTTCCAAAACTACTGAACAAAATTTTGCCAGCTGCCTGGGGGAAGAAGTCCCCCCACCAGTAGTGCACCAAGAGGTGGGTTTGCAGAGTGGTGGAGAAACGGGGTGTGGCCTCCAACCACCTGTCAGCAATCCCACTGTGTGGGGCTTACTTGGGGGAAGAAGTCCATTTTAGTCCTGAGGCCCTCAGGAGACTAGGGGACCTCATCACCCACCAACAATGCGCCAAGAGGCACGTTTGCAGAGTGGTGATGGGGCGGGCCTCTGGAGAGTTGCCAGCTTTTTAAAATTTTCATTGTTCTAGTTTTGAAGAAAGGGGGTTGTGTGGCCCCCATTCCCTGGACCATTTTGGGCCCTGAGGCCCCATCTCCGGTCCTGCCCCTTTTTAATAAAAAATGTATTTAAAAAAAAAAAGAAGCCCCCTTATTGGCCAATTTTGGCCCGAGGACCCCATCCCCTGAGGCCCGGCCTTTTATTTTTTTTATATAATTGAAAGGGAGGGGGTCCATCCCCGTGGCTTGCCCCTTTAAAAAAATGTTTTAAAAAATACAAAGGAAGGGGGCTGTGTGTCCCCCTCCCGGGCCGATTACGGCCTCGGGAACACAATCCCCCGTGGCCCAGCTTGTAGTGTGGGTGCCCCAATCCCACCCTGGGCCCACTTAGGGGACCCACATTTTCAATGTTGGGGACCGTGGCCTCCTGCATGGGCTGGCATTGCTTTGAGACCCAGGGAGCTGCTAACATGCAGCCCCCTGGATCTCAAAGTAATTTGTCTGTTTCCCTGCTCACTTGACAGCGGGTAGGGATATAGACATGCTCCGCTTTCAGCAAGTGAGATCATTTTCTGCTCTCGCTTGCTGAAAGCGGAGCAGGTTTGTTCTGGCTTGTCAAGCCATAGCAAACTGGAATGTCCCGGGTCTGGGCACCTTAGGACATTGCTGGAGCCGGCCCTGGGGGATGGTAATCCCCAGGGCCATATAGGACTCCTTTGTTAATTAAGCCCCAGGGACGGGGCGGTGCCCGTATTTAATTTAAAAGACTTGCCCCAGGGAGGTGACGGTCCCCGAGGCTACGTGGGGGGGGCAGGAGCCACCTACACATTATTATTTAATTTAGCCCCGGGGAGGTGGCGGTCGTCAGGGCTGCAGGGGGAGGCCATAAGGGCCTCCCCTCATTTGTCTCACTTAATCCTAGGGAGGTGGCAGTCCCCAGGGCTGCGGGGGAGGCCATAAGGCCTCCCCTGCATTAATTTAGTTCAATAGCTCTGGGGAGGTGGCAGTCCCTGGTGCTGCGGGGTCGTGCAGGCCACCCGCATCAGTTTTCACATCTTTGCCCCAGGGAGGTGGCGGTCCCCGGGCTGAGGGGGAGGCCATAGGGCCTCCCCTGCATTGTGTTTTTTATTAAATAATGTATGTGCCCCTGGGAGGTGGTGGTCCCCGGGCCAGCGGATGGGGGCCGTGCAGCCCCCGCATTTACAATGTTCAGTGTCCCGGGGAGATGGCAGTCCCCAGGGTTTAAGAAAAGCCTAGGAGATGGCCCCATGAGCCTTCCCTGCTTGATTACCCCCATGCCCCCGGGATACGGCCCGCTCAGGAGCTTTAGAAAAAAGACACGCGGGAGTCCACATGCACTTTTTTTTATTTTGCCACAGATTGCAGATCGCCTTGCGAGTCCGCTGCAAAATTTAAAAAAAAACATTTAAACCCCAGTGGGGTTTCCTGTGAGCCCCCCACCATATCTGGGGGGGGGGGGGTCAGGGTATTCCCACCCTGCCCCCTTTTCTTTATTTTTAACTTTTTTTCTAGGACTTGGCTACAAGCCAAGTGCCAAGATGGCTGCTAACACTTCTTGGTTGATTTGATTGATTTACACCAAATCACATAAAACATATATTCTGGACCAACATCTAGCTTTCTGCCAAATTATGTGTAATTCCGTTCTGCAGTTCGGGCTGCAGTCATGTTCAAAAATTAAAAATCCCCATTGACATAACATGGGGAAAATGCTTTTCGGGACCCCCATTTTTTCTCAGTCCCCGCTTGATGGATCACCCCAAAACTTTAAATACAGCAGCTGAATCAAAAAGGGGAAGTTTTGTGAAGATTTCATGGAGATTCATTAAAAGGCACAAAAGTTATTGACAAAACAAAAAACGCTTTTCCTATGGAAACTTTGGGGGTCATTAGGATGGCGGACGGACTTGAGTCCGTCCGCCATCCTGTTGTAAACCGGGACCGTCCGCCATGCATGCGGCGGTCCCGCACACCCGATCACGATGCGACCGCCACCATGACGGTCGGATCTTGATCATTAACATTGCGGCGGGTGCTGCTGAAAGCAGCATCCGCCGCAATGTCAATATGCCATGCACTGCATTTCACAGCACTACGTGGCAGGCACCAGGTGGTGCCTGCCATGTAGTGCTGTGAAATGTAGGGGTACCATGGGTACCCCCAAGTGCACCCTCCCTCCCCCAACACAAGGGGGCCCGCAACGGGCCCCCATCACTGATCCCCACCAGCCTTTCTATGCAGGGATCGCTGCCATAGAAATGCCGGATCTAGCCAACATCGTGATTTGGTGGACGGTGCCTGCTAGGCACCGCCACCATTTCTGGCTATGGGGACAGTCCGCCAGGCAATCTTTTGGAGGACCCTTGGTGGACGGTCTTTGCGTCCGCCACGGTCCGAGCGCGATTCCCTCCGCCATCGTAATGTGGGGGGGGGGAAAGCACGGTACGATTGCGGAAGGACCTGACGGGCCTTCCGCAATCGTAATTGACCCCTTTGGTCCTAACTATAACTACCTACCATCGGTAGTTATAGTTAGGTTTGTTTTCCCATAGACATAGCATTTTTTGGTGTGTTACTAACTTTGGCCCCGTTTGACAAATCTTCACAAAAATTTCCCCAAAAAGTTCATCCACTTTAGCTCTTTTCTTGAAAGATACAGGGTGATCCGTCAAGCGGGGCTCGAGAATTAAAAAAAAAAAAATTATATACATATATACAGTAACACAATCTGATATATTTTAGCAATAGAATAGCAAGAACTCCTGAATCTCACAAGATGACAGATTGTGTCAAACACAAAAATAGAAACATACATTAAAAAAGAATACCAAAAATCTTGCCTTTAGATGTGACCTAGATGGATTTCCTTTGGAATATTGGTTTGCTGGAATATTTATCTTGTACAGTTTTTGAGGATTGTTTCTTATTTATTATATGTTTTTATTTTTGTGTTAGATCCTTCTGTCCATCTGGGAATGTAAAAAAATCACACAGTATTGTTATGTAATTATGCTTGTGTGTTTGGGAAGGCTACAGGCCTAATTACGAGTTTAGGTGCTTTTTATTGATACCACGGGTATGTTATTTATTGGATGTGATATATAACCCCAATTACTAGTTTGTTGGGAGTAACATGCAGATTTTGGTGTTTAACAGGCCAAAATGCTCATGATATGGGAAGTACTGTATGCTTTCCTCCAGTTAAATTTAGGCAGGTTTGACCTGTTGGAATTTAACAAAGGTTGAGGTATTTAACACATCCGATAATTATCAGATGTGCTAAGCACCTACTAACTCATAATTTCGACCTGTGTGTAAACAGGGGCTTACACACGGGTCAAAATAAATCAAACAACTTGTAATCAACCCTATGTGGACATGTACTCTGGATAACAAGACATTGAGGAATTATCTAAACAATTGGCAAAGTGCACACTGTGAAATTTCCCCTGCTACTGTGACAATACCCTGGAAACTCCCGAGGCCAACCGATGTAAGAAGCATATGAGCTAAGTGAGTAGTTTTTGCCATTCTGCAGCAGTGTAATGCATTCTGGGTTTCCTTTAATAGATTGCACATGATTACCACATGCTTCCACTTGGTAGTAAATTGAATATACAAAACAGCTCTTCTGTACTATTTTGAAAATTGCAAATCCTTTGTACATTCCATTTGTGAT
The DNA here is from genome assembly GCA_963921515.1 of Calotriton arnoldi. Taxonomy (NCBI): domain Eukaryota; kingdom Metazoa; phylum Chordata; class Amphibia; order Caudata; family Salamandridae; genus Calotriton; species Calotriton arnoldi. Next base: position 91,475 of record CAWUFW010017301.1, read on the forward strand.
TCGTTAGTTAGGAATTACACAACAATCACAATCCCATTCAGGGTGAGCAACAGAAGTCACTATATTAACCTGCGCTTAACCCTCTGGTAGCTTGGCACAAAAGTAGTCAGGCTTACCTCAGAGGCAATGTGTAAAGCATTTATGCAGTACACCTACAATAATGAAGTGAAAACACAACACAAGAAATATTGCACAAAAATGTTGGTAAATAGAGTACAATTTAACAAATGAAATGAGACCAAAACAACAAAAATCCAACCTGTAGAACCAGAGATATGCAATTTCAAAGATTTAGGTAAGTATAGCACCCAAAAGCACAAAGAGTAACTCAAGGTTATCTTGTTCTGCTAGACCGGAGGAAAGTCACTAGTTCAGGTTGACCACAATGGAGTACAGGCCGGATACAGGGACCAGGTTAGCCCACTGAAAAAGTTACCTTCTTAAAGTCCAGATCGAGATGGAGGGGGCCGCGAGAAGCAGGAAGAGAGTTGCAGATGGTCATCAATATCGCTCAACGAACAGGCCAGAAGCCCAGGATGGTCATCACTGTAGCACAAAGATCCTGTAAGGCATCACGGAGGTCATTGCTGGTGCTTCACGTTGGCAGTCATAGCAGTCTGTCAGTGCTGTAGCGCGAAATGCATATTTCTTGTTATCAGTCATAACAGTTGGCAGGATCTAGGCACAAACAGGCCTGTTCGAAGTTACGGAGAGCCCAAAACGTCAGGAGTTCTCACTTGTCTTCAGAGGAATACACTCTGAGGGTCCAGGACATGGGGAAGCACCTCCTGGGGATCAGGGATTCACTTTAGTAAAGGCCTGTAGGGATCAGACAGGTCCAGTTACAGGACCAAGTAGTTACAGTGCAGCAGGTCAGCTGGGCAGTTGCAAGGAGGACCCTTCAGCTTGTTGTGTCCCTCTAAACCAGAACAGGAGGTCAGCCACCTGACTCTTAGAGTCACTCTGCTTGGGATGAAGGGAGCAGGTCCAGTCTTCCTTCTAAGTGAGCAGGGCAGGCCCCAAGCAGCAGGGCAGTCCTTCTTCTTTAGAATCCACAGGTCAAGGAGTGGACTGAAGAGGGGGTCTGAGGGTCTTATTTTAATACCAGGTGCCAGCTTTGAAGAGAAAGAAAGGCTTTCCCCCCATATGTGGTTCCGGAATTTTATTCATCCCTGCTCTGGTCCCAGGATCTCTTTGGTGACAAAAGACTAATGTGAAGTTGTTTGTGAATGTGCTGAGGCACCTCTTTTGAAATGGAGCTGTGCACAGCTCCACCCTTTCCATCTTGTCAGGGTGGTGAATCCTGCCAACACCTAATTCCCCTTTGTGTCAGTGTCTGGGAGGAATACAATAAAGTCAACAGCCAACTACACCATAGGATAGAGGCTGCAGGTACTAAATGGTTAGGACAAGAAAATGTCAACTTTCTAAAAGTGGCATTTTCAGAATTGAGACTTGGAATTTGACTTGGTTCACTGACACAGCATCGATGTAAAAAATATTGATGTAAAAAATATAGACAACAAAAATATTGACTCCTATACTTAAACAGGTAAGTACAAAAATATCGACTAAAAAATATCGATGTAAAAAATATAGATATATAAAATATCGACTTTTATATAAATATAAAATAAAATAATATATATTAAATATTAAATATAATTTTAACAAAATAAAATTAATGTAATATACATTTTAATAAAATCTAACAAATAAACTTAATAAAAAAATAAACGCAAGCATAATAATTTATACATATATATTTACTTTAAAACAATTTAATTAACTATTATTTTGATGTTAAAAGTTTAAAATAATATAAAAAATAACAGTATATATGAATGATTTAAAATATAAAAAACAAGAATCTATAATAAATTAAAACATTAAACTATTGAAAAATATTTAAACTTAAATTTCACAATACAATCAGTGCAACAGTAGGGGAAGTGTTGGATAGCACAGGGGTAAAAATAACTATTCCCACTCCAGTGAGTGCAAAAGTAGGATAAGTGTTGGATAGCGGAGGAACTAAATTTACTATTCCAACTCCATTAAGTGCAACAGTAGGGAAAGTGTTTGATAGCGGAGGGGTAAAAATTACTATTCCCACTCCAATGAGAGCAACAGTAGGGAAAGTGTTGGATAGCGGAGGGGAAAAAAATACTATTCTCACTTCAAAGAGTGCAACAGTAGGGAAAGTGTTGGATAGCGGAGGGGTAAAAATTACTATTCCAACTCCAGTGAGTGCAACAATAGGGAAAGTGTTGGATAGCAAAGGGGTAAAACTTACTATTCCCACTCCAATGGGAGCAACAGTCGAGAAAGTGTTGGATAGTGGAGGGGCAAAAATTACTATTCCCACTCCAAAGAGTGCAACAGTAGGGAAAGTGTTGGATAGCGGAGGGGTAACAATTACTATTCCCACTCCACTGAATGCAACAGTAGGATAAGTGTTGGATAGCAGAGTGGTAAAAAAATGTATTCCCACTCCAGTGAATGAAACAGTAGGGAAAGTGTTGGATAGCGGAGGGGTAAAATTTACTATTCCCACTCCAATGGGAGCAACAGTAGAGAAAGTGTTGGATAGTGGAGGGGCAAAAATTACTATTCCCACTCCAAAGAGTGCAACAGTAGGGAAAGTGTTGGATAGCGGAGGGGTAACAATTACTATTCCCACTCCACTGAATGCAACAGTAGGATAAGTGTTGAATAGCGGAGTGGTAAAAATTTTTATTCCCACTCCGGTGAATGAAACAGTAGGGAAAGTGTTGGATAGCGGAGGGGTAAAAATGATGCTTTCCAACTCCAGTGAGTGCAACAGTAGGGAAAGTGTTGGATAGCGGAGGGGTAAAAATTACTTTTCCCACTCCAGTGACTACAACAGTAGGGAAAGTGTTGGCTAGCGGAGAGACAAAAATTACTATTCACACTCGAATAGTTAAAACAAAAATAAAAAATATTTAAAAAAATTAAAATATTAAAAATAAATAAACAATATTTAAAAATGAAAAACTAAATATATTAAATATATAAAAAGAAATATATTATAATAATATTTACATATAACAAAAACCTACAAATAATATATAAAATAAAATAAATACATTTATAAAAAAATAATTATTTTAAACTAGAAAATATTTACAAACAAAAAAATAAATTAATACATTAATGTATTTATTTTATTTCCTACCCTATAACACAACACCAATAACAAAAGCCTTCAACATTTTAAATTCAATTTACTTCCATAATTAACATAATTAATAATCAATATAAATATATATATAAATATTATTAATAGAAAAACTAATAAACATTAATTGACTACACACACTTTAACACTATATCCACAACACACACCTAAATTAAGCTATAAACTAATAAAACACATTAAAACTTATTTTTAAATTAAAAACTATTACTATTAACAACTAATAATAAAGTATTCAAAATGTATCTACTACCCACCCTTTACACCTTTAAAAGTAAAAACAACACACAAAAAAACAATTACCCAAAATAAATATCAAATAATTAACATTAATTAACAACTATATATTAATTAAATAAAAATTACTTCCTACCCTTTACTCCTATAAACACCACAACACACACCTAAATTTAATTACATGATTTTCATAATTAATTACCAATTAATTAATTAAAACGAATTAACATCCAATTATAAATTCATCAATTAAAAATAAATTACCTCCCACCCTTTACACCTATAAACACCACAACACACACCTAAAATTAATTACACAATTACCATAATTAATTACCAATTAATTCATTAAAATTAATTAACAACCAATTATTCAATCATAAATTAAAAATAAATTACTTCCCACCCTTTACACCTATAAACACCACAACACACACCTAAAATTAATTACACAATTACCATAATTGATTATCAATTAATTAATTAAAATTAATTAACTACCAATTATTACTTAATTATTAATACATTACTTTACACATTTAACACTAGAACATCTCAATTAAACAAATATTAATAAATAAAAAATCTGTACATTTAATATAATTAAATTACTTCCCACCCTATTCCCCTATAAACCCACTACGGAACTAAAAACGCAAAATTCAAATAAAAAAATTAATGACTACTAAAAATGTAACATATATTAAAAATACAATCAATTCTTATACAAAAAAACATACAACACAAACATATAAAATATATACTAAAATACATAACATTAATAAAATAATGATATTTTTAAAATCTATGGGGTCGATTACGATGGCAGGCGGATGGTCACCGCCGGCCCGGCGGGGGCGATCCACCCGCCATCCCGACAGCAAAGACCCCCCGCCATATCATGATGGCTGGGGGGTCCGCGGCGGATGGAAAGACCGTCCGCCGCTTTTCCGCCGGTCGACTCATCAACTGGCGGAAAACGTGCTGAATATGGTGGCGGTGTCTGGAAGACACCGCCATCCATATTACGATGCAGGCTGCGAGCAGCCTTTCCATGGCTGCATTGCCGCCATGGAAAGGCTGGCAGTTCCTGCTGTTGGGGGCCCGTTGCGGGCCCCCAGGGTGTTGGGGGTGTGGGGGGTGCACATGGGGGGTACCTATGGTACCCACCTGCATTTGCATGTACAATGTGGCAGGCACCGCGCGGTGCCTGTCACGTTGTGCATGTAAATGCACAACATGTATTTTTACATTGCGGCGGGTGCTGCTTGCAGCACCGCCCGCCGCAATGTAAAAACTACGGGATGCGCCCACCAGTGTGGCGGGCGCATCCTAATTTGTATAGCGGGACCGTCGCACCTATGGCGGGCGGTCCCTCTTGCCAATGCGATGGCGGGCGGACTTTGTCCGCCCGCCATCATAATCGACCCCTATATTTTTGCAAACGATATTAAACACTTCGATATTTTTTAAATCGATATTACTTACCTTAAGTCGATATTCTTGACCACGATATTCTTGCTGTCTTTGTTTCTGAACCACAAGATTAATGACTCGATATTTGTGCAACTCGATATTTTTTACTCGATATTCTGTCTCTGCACCATTTGAGTTTACTATTAAACAGGATTTCAAAGTACAATTCTCTAGGGACCAAACATGACTTTTCTACCTGTTCCCAAATAAAAGCCATCACTTATTAATTGTAATAATGTAGCACAATATTATCTTATTAGGCCTCAGAGTACTGAAAAACGAATTTAGAAGTTCTTAACTACCAGGGCATGTAAAACTTAAAAGGACATGTCTAACCTTTCAAATACAATGCAGCCTGCTCAATTGGCTGTTTAGGACATACCATGGGGGTATGTATTAAAAAGAGAGTTTTAGGCCTGGCAAGAGGTTTATTTTGACAGGTCGAATTGGCCATTGAAAACGGCACACTGGTTGCAATGGCAGGCCTGAGACATGTTTTAAGGAGTGAGTACAAGCACTTTAGCACCCGTCAGCAGTGGTAAAGTTCACAGAGTCCTAAAGCTAACAAAAACAAATTTTAGCAAACAGGAGGGAGGCAGGCAAAAAGTTCGGGGGAAGACCACCCTAAGGCTCAGAGGTCTAACATGAGTCATAATACATTTGGTTCACTGTGCAAATTTAACAAAAGGCTGGATTTCCTTTTTTCAGACATTGCAAACATTTGCGACTGTTATCAGTTTTCAACTAATTACTGAATCACAAAACATTTGTACATCAGGACCCAAATTACTAACACAAGATATGGATTTGCACAATTGAGTTGTTGCAATGGATAAACAACTAGTTTTATATGGAATGTTTTTATAGTCCAGAGAAAGTGATAGTATTGTGTAACACGTTATGATATGTTACTGGGTATTTATAAAGCGCACGGCTACTTCAAAGAGTGTCCCGGCGCTAAAAGACCCTTTTAACACAGCACTGACTGCACCCGCCTTTACGACTCCGTGAGTGTTGGAAAAGCCAAGTTTTAAGACTTCTCCTGAAGCTGAGGAGATCCTGTATCTCTCTCATAGAAGACGGTAGGCTGTTCCATAGTTTGGTGGCCACTACTTGAAAGGAGCGACCCCCCAAGCGAGAACGATTGAATTTCGGCACAATCGACAGTTGGAGGGTTGAAGACCTCAAGGTTCTGGATGGGGCATAGTGCTGAATTCTGTTGCTAATGTAAGGAGCCCCTATGTTGTGAAAGGCCTTGAAGGCCAGCACCAGGGCTTTAAAGTCAACCCTTTTCCGCACCGGAAGCCAGTGCAGGGACTTTAGGTGAGGAGTCATATGTGTCCTGGGGCCGACCATAAGGACGGCCCTGGCAGCCGCATTTTGTACCACCTGCAGGCGTCCTAATAAATAATCAGGGAGGCCGAGGTACAAAACGTTAGCATAGTCCAGCCTTGACGTGACCAAGGCTTGAACCACTGTTTTTCTGTGCTCAACTGAGAGTAAGGGGAGGAAGTTCCTCATCCTTTTCAGAAGGCCAAAACAAGTGCCAGCCACAGTTGCACTTGGGACTTCATGGACATATCAGCATCCAGTTTAACTCCAAGGTTTTTTACGGTGATGACTGGACTTACTGGGGGGGACAAGTTTTGGGGCCACCATTTGCGCCATTCCTCCCCCGGGTTATGACCAAAAAAGATGATTTCAGATTTCTCTGTGTTGCAAAGCAAATAATTTTGCCGAAACCAGGCAAACACCTTTGACAGGCAAGTATTTATTTCGCTACCTCTCATCGTGTGGCCCTTCTCGCAGGTAAATAGTAACTGTGTATCGTCAGCGTAGGATATTATTTGAGCCCCGTATTCCTCAGCCAGGATAGCCAGAGGAGCCATATATATGTTGAACAGAGTTGGGCTCAAAATAGAGCCCTGTGGGACTCCTACTTTCAATGGGGCGATAGGGGCAGAGAAGGGGGGGGACCAAACTGTTTGCTGGCGGCCTTCGAGGAAGGAGGAAAACCATCAAAGAACCGTGCCACCAATGCCACAGTCCTGGAGTCTGTGCAGAAGTAAATCATGGGGCACGGTATCGAAAGCCGCCGAAAGGTCTAATAGTATTAGTACCGCTTTCCCTCCTCTGTCCAGGGTTGTTTTAATAGTATCTGAGACTTTCAACAAGGCCATCTCAGTACTAAAGTTGGCTCTAAACCCTGACTGGCTCGGATGCAGTACATGAGTTGTTTCCACAAAGTCTGTAACAACAGCATTTACATACTTCTCCAATGCCTTGGAGAAGAAAGGTAGCAATGATATTGGTCTATAGTTGCTGGCCACAGTGGGGTTTTCTGAAGGTTTTTTTAGGAGTGGGAGAATTTTTCCATGCTTCCAGCTTTCAGGCATTAGTCCCTCAGTCAAGGACAGGTTCAGAACCCGATTCACAGCAGGATTAACCACCTCCGCCATAGATGCCAACACTTTCGCAGGGCAGGGGTCTGAGGGTGAACCTGATTCCAATGCTTTCATAATTTTCAAAGAACTGGCCAGAGGCATGGGGGGGAACTCCCAAAGGGACCCATCGGATTTGGAAAGGGCCGGGGGGGGGGGTGGTAGATCTGTGGCTCCAAACGAATCCTGAATTATTTTGATTTTATTAAAAAAATAGTGCGCAATATGATTTGTCCATTCGTAGGTGGGGGTGAAGGGACTAATGATTGCATTGGGGGAGGAAAAGTCATTTACAATCTTGAACAGTTCCCTGCTGCTGTTCCCAGCTTCTTCAATTTTTGAAGAGAAGAAACATTTTTTTCCTTCACGAACTTTGGCATAGTGGGCTTTCAAAGCCACTTTATAGATGGTTTTATTTACAGGGTCAGAGTTCTTTCTCCAAAGTCTCTCTAAACGTTTACAGGTGCTTTTACTTTTTCTTAGAGCCTCCGTAAACCATGGAGCAGAGGCTCTACATGCCTTGGCTGCTCATATTTTAGGCAGGGCTAATTGCATAGGCCACTCCCGAAGCCAGCCCTCTAGTGAGAGTACATCTCTCTCTAAAATACCCTGAAAGGGAATCGGATGCCGACAGAGTACAGTGGCGACGGTCTCTGGCGTAATCTGGTCAAATGGCCTAAAACTGCTGGCCCGCGGCTTACAATAAGATTGGGGCTTTTCAGGTTCCCTGCCTATTTTAAAGGTCAGCAGAAAATGGTCCGACCAGATTATGGGAAGAGGTGTGTCTATTTCTATCTTAGTTGTGAAGAATATCTGGTCCAAGAGGTGCCCTTTTTCGTGAGTGGGGAGCCGTACCTGGGGCATCAAGTTAAGAATGCTTAAGGATTCATATAACTTTACTCATTCAGGGTCGGCTAATTGATCCATGTGTATGTTAAAATCCCCAAGAACCAAACCATGGGGCCGATTACGATGGCGGGTGGATCGGCACTGCCATGCCGGGGGTGGCTTCCGCCGGCCTGGCGGGTGCTGTTTTGCCAACCACGGTCGCGAATCCCCGACCGCCATATTACGATGGGCAGACATAGGCCAAATCCCTACCGCCGCGGTGTTTTCAGTACCGCCAGTACCTTGGTTCTGCGACGACGGCGGACGTAGCCAATAGCGGGAGACCGCCGTGCGGAATGACGTGTAGACCGCCGTCCGAATCACAATGCCTCAAATAGGCAATCGGACCGCAACGGAGAAACCACCCATTGAAACACGGCGGAAGCAATACTGCGCAGCAAAACGGCAATAACACACAACTCCACACGTTCGCTACTGCAATGGACCCTGCTCTACAAGCCCTACCGCTGCTGTTCCTGATCCCCGATCAACAAAGACGCCGCAGCCGTCGACAACACCGGAGGTACGTCAATGCCACACCTCCGCATCGGGGTCATCCATCAACAAGGTCATCACCACATCCTCCCGGTCACGTCACCGCAGCGGTGAAGACGCTGGAAAAGTTCCGCACAATCCAGTAGGCAGGGCCAGCGGCACGCATGGGCAGTCACAGGGACATGTAAGGATTGTGTTGGCCCTGGCCCAAATGTACATTGTGTGCCTCTGTTGGTAGCAGCTGACATTACCTGATACCATCACAGCTCCTACCATCCCACCCTGTTCAACATCCAAATGTGTGCCCATCTGATATTCAGGGATAGTGATGTATGTGAACAAGTTCATAGGTGTATTGTGGCAAAACAACACCTGCATAGTAATGCCAAATAGGTGCCTGTGATGTGAAACCCCCTTCCTGCCACTGCCAAGATGAGTATTAGGGGGCAAACCCCACCTGCAAAGTAATGCCAAATAGGTGCCTGTGATGTGAACCCCCCTTCCTGCCACTGCCAAGATGAGTATTAGGGGGCAAATCCCACCTGCAAAGTAATGCCAAAAAGGTGCTTGTGGTGTCAAACCCCTTCCAGCTACTGCCAAGATGAGTATTAGGGGGCAAACCCCACCTGCAAAGTAATGCCAAAAAGGTGCCTGTGATGTGAAACCCCCTTCCTGCCACTGCCAAGATGAGTATTAGGGGGCAAACCCCACCTGCAAAGTAATGCCAAAAAGGTGCTTGTGGTGTCAAACCCCCTTCCTGCCTCTTCCAAGATGAGTATTAGGGGGCAAACCCCACCTGCAAAGTAATGCCAAAAAGCTGCCTGTGGTGTGAAACCCCCTTCCTGCCACTGCCAAGATGAGTATCAGGGGGCAAACCCCACCTGCAAAGTAATGCCAAAAAGCTGCCTGTGGTGTGAACCCCCTTCCTGCCACTGCCAAGATGAGTATTAGGGGGCAAACTCCACCTGCAAAGTAATGCCAAAAAGGTGCATGTGTTGTGAAACCCCCTTCCTGCCACTGCCAAGATGAGTATATTAGGGGGCAAACCCCACCTGCAAAGTAATGCCAAAAAGGTGCATGTGTTGTGAAACCCCCTTCCTGCCACTGCCAAGATGAGTATTAGGGGCAAACCCCACCTGCAAAGTAATGCCAAAAAGCTGCCTGTGGTGTGAAACCCCTTCCTGCCACTGCCAAGATGAGTAGTAGGGGGCAAACCCCACCTGGAACATACATGTTTGTAGTTGGCATGTACAGAGCCACATACACCTCAACACCACTGACAAGGACAGGCCAAGCACACTGTGTGACCACTCAACTGCACACATCCAAATATACCCATGTGAGTACGAAGACAGGCCTTCACAAGATTACCACACACACACTGCTGTTCACACATCCAAACACATCACACAGACATCACCAACCTTGGACACCCCGCAAGTTAGACTGTGTGTAGAATTCACCTCTGTTGTGGTATAGCCCCCTAACATCACATGTGTACACTCATACTGAAATCAACAGCAAATGATGATTGCAAGAGTACATCAACACCCACAAACATCATTGCACCCCCAAACCTCAGAGTAAAGCAGACCAAAAGTGTGTGTTACGTTTGTCAAACAATGACAAAGTGAATGAAGTCAATGGAAATGTGGAAGTGCCATGCAGAGCATGTGGCACATTCATCCATACCCACACATCAAAATGTTTAATTAAGCAAGGACAGTAACAAACGATACAACAGGAGTAACAGTGTTTATTGCAAAATATCCTGATATGCACAAAATTTCAAACAAATAAAAGGCCATTGGCCAGTCCACAGTCCAAACAATGCACATGTGTGCATGAAAATGTTTACAGTGAATGTGGAACACCGTACACTGCCATGTGAATGAACAAAGCACCGGGGCTATCAAAGCGCAGTCCAGGCACCGCTGTGGGAGAGATGGGTATGGGAGGGGGTCTGTGCCTCAGACTTGCCTGTCAGTTGGACTGGGAGGTGGCTGATTGTCGTGGCCACTGGCGGAACTGGACCTGGGAGAGAGAGGCTCGTCAGAGTCAGAGTCAGCAGTGGCTGTGGCAAGCGTAGGGCTGCTTGGACCGGGTGGCATGGTGGCACGTGGAGGCGGAGAGTTGCTGCCGTGAGACACAGAGGCAGTAGTGGCTGTGGCAGGTGTAGGCCTGCTTCTACTGGGTGGCATGGTGGCACGTGGAGGCGGAGAGATGCTGCCATGAGACACAGAGGCAGTAGTGGCTGTGGCAGGTGTAGGCCTGCTTGGACCGGGTGGCATGGTGGCACGTGGAGGCGTAGAGATGCTGCCGTGAGACACAGAGGCAGTAGTGGCTGTGGCAGGTGTAGGCCTGCTTGGACCGGGTGGCATGGTGGCACGTGGAGGCGTAGAGATGCTGCCGTGAGACACAGAGGCAGTATTGGCTGTGGCAGGTGTAGGCCTGCTTGTACCGGGTGGCATGGTGGCACGTGGAGGCGGAGAGATGCTGCCGTGAGACACAGAGGCAGTAGTGGCTGTGGCAGGTGTAGGCCTGCTTGTACTGGGTGGCATGGTGGCACGTGGAGGCGGAGAGATGCTGCCGTGAGACACAGAGGCAGTAGTGGCTGTGGCAGGTGTAGGGCTGCTCAGACCGGGTAGCATGGTGGCACGTGGAGGCGGAGAGACGCTGCCGTGAGACACAGTGGGTGAGGGTGAATGTTGAGGGCTGCCTCTACACTTCTTGGGTATACGATATTGCAGAAGTGTCTTGGGAGTAGTGGGAAGTGTGGCTGGCACAACAGAGTCCCTCTCCACCAAAGGTGTGACAGGTGCAGGTGGCCCTCCTTGTGGGGATTTGCAGGATATGGACTTCACCTTGCTTTTTGTTTGCCTTTTGCCCTCCATCCCCTGTGGCCCTGGTGAACGACTCACATTGCTCTCCTGACCACGCTTCACAGGGGTGTGGGTGGGAGTAGAGGTCCTGGGTGAAGCAGTCTTAGGTTGCTTTGTGGGCTTTCCCTTCAGCGGCACCAGCACCACATCAGGCATGCCAACTGTTTGTCTGTCACTTGGAGCAGTTGTGTGGATGGGAGTCTCTTGTGATGGGTGCAATCTTGTGGACCGTGAGCTAGAGGCCTGCTTCTTTACCTGATGCCCCTGAGTGTCATGTGAAGGGCTTTTTTCTTTGCGTCCCTGTGTGCCTGTGTCACTTTTTGGGGATGGTGTCTGTGGTCTTGCACGCTTGGAGCGCTGCTGTTGTGTGCTGGGTGTCGACGACTCGGGGCCTGAGGGCTCAGTTGTGTGGTCACTCCCCTCAGGGGTTGCCACTGGCAGGGTGGTTGGTGAAGGCATTAGGGCTGGACTTGGATGCTGTGATAGCTGAATGGCTGCCGTCACGGTGGACGACAAACCCTGGACAGTCCTGTGTAGCCCACCCACGTCCGAATGAATGCCCTCCATAAATGCCAGAACCTGTCCCAACTTCTTGTCCTGATCCTGGAAAGCATTTAGGAGAGCTGTCTGACCCACACACAGCTGGCACAAGAGTTCAATCGCCTCAACACTGAGGGCAGCAGGGGAGACAGGGGCAGGGGCAGCGGTGCCTGGGGTGAAGGCGACTCTACCCTTAACAGCCCTGCGGGCACGGACAGCACTAGTGGTAGTAGCCGGGATGGTGGGCACTGGCCGATGTGTGATGGAGGAAGAGGCAGCATTGTCACTCCCTGTGACCACCATTGTCGCTGACTCCCCACTGGAGTCCGATGATGTTGAGGTTGTGCTTTCTGCGCGTGAGTCCTCAAGGACACTCCTGTCCCCCTCCGAGGCGCTGGTCACATCAGTGTCAGTGATCTCATGGCTATCATGCTTGCCACATGCTTCAGCACTGGTGTCCGTATCATGGCCTTCCGTGCACTCGGTAGATGCTGCAATGGACAGAGACATAGGTTCAGTACAGTGCCATACACACAAACATCAAATGCAAGCACAGAACTAGACTAGATATTGACAACCCCAAGTTGCACAACACCCTGTGCAGTCTGCATGTGCAACAATCATGCTGAACACAGAAGATGCATGGAAATATGCATTGTTTACATCAATGAGCCATGTGAGGTTCACACCGGCAAATAGCAGGTCCCTGCCTCCTTGTAATGTAACCTAAACATCTCTGCAAGCATACCCATGTGCCTGTATGTGAGAGAGGCATACATCTCAGCATGTTGCCTCTGTCACATATGGAGTCACTGTAAGGGGACAACACAGATACAGATTCAAATTTCTACTTAATAATGTCCATGAGCTACTGATGTCTGACAAGGTGACCAATTCATCTTGCAAACTGATGCACGTTGGTGTCAGATGTGTACTTCACACCATTTACAAGTCCTGCAGTGCACACATCGTTAAATGCACACTGACATGATGCACACTGCTGTACACTGCCTGGTGATGTCCATGACACCCAGAATGCAGAAGATGTCATAAGGCCACATCTCATCATGCAATGGCAAGGGCCATTGTATGAAACACATGATCAAGTCCATCTATGGGAAAATACATGACACCTGCACTGAACACATAGGCCACTGAGAAGTAGTTCCTAAAAATGTACACAGCAGCAAGATCAGCAATGTCTCCCGGTCGCCATTCATGCAGTCACTCATACCCAAAGTCAGCCTACGCAGAATACTCACCACTTACTCCCTGCTGATGGTCCCTCAAACGTTCATACAGCTCTGGCTGTGTCACAGACAAGATGCGGGACATCAGTGGAGTCATGGTTCGGCGTGCCAACCTGCCACTGCGAGGGACCAGCCCCACCATCATCTCTGCCACGGTCCTGCTCAGACGGGAGATGTCGTCCCACCTCTTGTGGCAGTGTGTGTGCCGTCTGTTGGATACACCCAGAGTCCGCACCTTCCGTGCAATGTTCTTCTATGTGGCCTTACGCTGGTGGACCTTCAGCTGCAGGCATAGGAGACAAGAAAAGGAAGTATCAGAGACCCTGTGTCATTCACACTGTGTGTCAGCACAGGAGAACATAAATGCATGGCACACAAATCAATACATCTTCATCAGAGGCCATACCGCATGACACATAGTTCATGTTCATTACAATACTACACAGAAATGAATGCATGTATGGCTTGGCACACAGTACATGGCCATCTCATACACATGCACAATGGCAGCACAGACAGCCATGTGCAGAAGGCCCTCATCTGTGACGCAGTATGTGAGTGAGCTTGACATGCAATACAGTAATAATGAAGTGTAGTGGCAGACTCACTGTGTCCACCACTACACACCCCACGATGCCCTTGGCCTGTGAATGGCTCAATGCATTTTTCAGGAAACATATTGGGACATAATCTGATTTATCACGCACTTCTCACAATGTTAAGTCCTCGATTGTGCAATTCTCAGGACTATGATGGCTCACTGAGTATTAGGTGTGTGGACTAAACACATGTTTGACTCACTCCAGTTAGGCATGGCTCAGAGTAACATTGGACAGTGTCTGTGCAGGCCAGAGGAACTTACAGTGCGGCTCAACATGGTCCCTCAGATAAATCACATGGATGTACAGCATGAGAGGGTGAAAAGTGCCAACACATGCAAGACTGAACACATGTTCATATCAATGTAAGGATGACATCTACTACTTACATTGATGTGAAGTGTCATTGTTGCACTAACATCAAGTGGGTTCCACTCATGCAATGGACTATTGTGCATGATGCTCACATCAACATAGTGCACTTAAGAAATATTCAACACACATAAGTTAGTGCTCCATTCCAATATACATTTCAACAGTCACATATGAGGTTGTGAAGAGTGAGTGGACAGTCACATAACATGGCACAGTAAAAATCAGTCCCGACTTGTGCTGTTTCAGAACACCATTGTATCTGTGTGGCTGTTTATACAATGCATGTCTCCCCTACCTACAATCAACTTATGTAGGTGTGGAAATAAGCCTACAGACACCATTGACATGAAGTTAGCATGTATGGCAGTGTAACACACATTTACATCACCTACTCTCAGCCCAACATGTTCATTAAGTTTGTGCAAGAATGGCTGTAGGAGTGTCCATTTTCTACACATAATCAAAGTCAATTCCCACAGAACATGTATGGAGCATGCCATGTTAACTATTAGGATGCCTGTACATCGACTTGCATTCACAGGCACATACTACTGCACAGCAACATCATGGTATCATTTTGATCACTCTCACACTTGGAATCAGGGACACTTACCAGTACATCTGGTGCACCAAAAAGCCTCCCATACTGTGCAAGGACCTCATCCACCAGAAGCTCCAGCTCCTCTGTAGTGAAGGGACGGGCCCTGACATTCTCTGTTCTCGCCATCACTGGGTCCAGGATACAGCAAAATATGCAGTTGTAGAGGAATGGCAGTCAGCAGTGTCTGTATGCATGTGAAATGTGTGGCTCTCCCACAGAGATTTATAGGCCCCTGGGTTGGTATCAGTGGCAGGCAGCTGCTGCAATTGGTCCACCTGGCTGGCATCTTTCAATTGTGGCCAATGAGCGGCCCCGCGGTGGCGGTGCACGCCTACCGCAGTTTCAAAAGTTGCATTTCACTACCGCGATCGCGGTTCCCAATGGCTGCAATGGCATTGGTGGTGTCACACCGCGGAGGACAGGCGGTCACTACCGCTATGTTGCATCTTTCAAGTGTGGCCAATGAGCGGCCCCGCGGTGGCGGTGCATGCCTATCGCGGTTTCCAAATTGGCATTTCACTACCGCGATCGCGGTTCCCATTGGCTGCAATGGCATTGGTGGTGTCACACCGCGGAGGACAGGCGGTCGCTACCGCTATGTTGCATCTTTCAAGTGTGGCCAATGAGCGGCCCCGCGGTGGCGGTGCATGCCTACTGCGGGTTCCAAAGTAGCATTTCACTACTGCGACCACGGGTCACATTGGCTGCAATGGCATTGCTGGTGTCACACCGCGGAGGACAGGCGGTCGCTACCGCTATGTTGCATCTTTCAAGTGTGGCCAATGAGCGGCCCCACGGTGGCGGTGTGCGCCTACCGCGGGTTCCAAAGTAGCATTTCACTACCGCGACCGCGGGTCACATTGGCTGCAATGGCATTGGTGGTGTCACACCGCGGAGGACAGGCGGTCGCTACCGCTATGTTGCATCTTTCAAGTGTGGCCAATGAGCGCCTACCTCGGTTTCCAAATTGGCATTTCACTACCGCGATCATGGTTCCCATTGGCTGCAATGGCATTGGGGGTGTCACACCGCGGAGGACAGGCGGTCGCTACCGCTATGTTGCATCTTTCAAGTGTGGCCAATGAGCGGCCCCGCGGTGGCGGTGCACGCCTACCGCGGGTTCCAAAGTAGCATTTCACTACCGCGACCGCGGGTCCTATTGGCTGCAATGGCATTGGTGGTGTCACACCGCGGGGGACAGCCGGTCGCTACCGCTATGCTGCATCTTTCAAGTGTGGCCAATGAGCGGCCCCGCGGTGGCGGTGCACGCCTACCGCGGTTTCCAAATTGGCATTTCACTACCGCGATCGCGGTTCCCATTGGCTGCAATGGCATTGGTGGTGTCACACCGCGGGGGACAGGCGGTCGCTACCGCTATGCTGCATCTTTCAAGTGTGGCTGATGAGCGGCCCCACGGTGGCGGTGCACGCCTACCGCGGTTATGGACACATTATGCACTAGCAATGGCAATGGTCACATTTAACAATTGAACACTATGCCTCCATAGTGTCTTTATGCACTTGTTTTGTACAATGAATGCTGGTGTGACATTAAACTCACTGATGCCTACACATGCCATGTCTGTGGAAAATGTGACATGCATTGACATGCACTTACTCACGTCACCTATGATATGTGTGTGGATGTACATCTATTGGTTGTATGATGTTGTCTCATCTTTGGAATCAACTTAATGTGTGAGATGGCTAATCAAACAACAGTAATGATTGCCTGAACACATAATGGTGGTATGTTACTGTGCCCATAGCTGATTTAAGTAGGATATGTGATCAGCTTACACACACTGTGCACATTGTGATGATAACTAGTGGCCTGTGCAACTTAAGCAAGAAGGTGTGGCAGGTAAAGCAGCTACATATGAGTCAGCAGTGTTGCTGTCTCATACCTCTGCTGTGTCACCTACTCCTAGGCCTGGGGCCACCAGATGTATTGGTGTACCATTCACAACCTCTGAATATGTTTTTCTGGTAGTCAGTATGTACAACATGACCCCTTGTAAACACACATGTGGTGAATGTCTCTCTGCATCTGAGTTGTGGATTCAGCAATTGTTAGAGTACGTTCATTGTTTCTGCTGCGTGAGTCAAGATGTGAGAAGTCAGACACATCTCATTGTGTAATTTGAATAACATTAGTCCTCTCCCATTTCATGTAGGCGATGACCAAATGTGCACCGGACTTTCACAGTCCTGGCGGACATGGAGGATGTGGACATCATCAGGAAATTTTGCCTGGATCGCGTTACACTGCAAGAGCTGTGTGCTCAGTTGGAGCCCCATCTGAGGCCTCAACGCACATATCCAACTGCCCTATCCCCAACAGTGAAGATCATGGCAGCGCTGCATTATTTCGCTACGGGCTCTTTCCAATACACGGTGGCCACCGCCGGTGGGATGTCGCAACCAACATTCAGCATGGTGCTCTCGGATGTGGTGTCCGCAATGATGCTATACAAGGACCAATACATACGATTCCCAAATACAGCAGATTTGCCTGCTGTGAAGGCTGGTTTTTATGCCCTTGGCCACATTCCTCATGTAGTTGGTTCCATTGACGGCACACACATTGCCCTTGTCCCACCACAGGCAAGTGAGCAGGTGTATAGGAACAGGAAGCACTACCATTCCATAAATGTGCAGGTGGTATGCCAAGCTGATATGATCATCAGCCATGTTTGTGCGCGATTTGCTGGCTCCGCCCATGACTCCTACATCCTGCGGAACAGCATTGTACCCCGGCTGATGGAAAATCTACATCCAGAGCATGCATGACTTGTAGGTGAGTACACTGAGTCAAGTAGTGTGCTGTGTGTGACATGCTGTTCTCGTCAACTGTTTGTATCACAACATTTCTCTGTGTATGTCACACCTAGGTGACTCAGCGTATCCCAACAGGCTGTGGTTGCTGAGCCCACTGCGGAATCCAAGTACCCCGGGTGAAGTCAGCTACAACGAGGCACATGGTAGGACACGACGTGTGGTGGAGCGCACCTTTGGCCTACTGACGTCCCGATTCCGGTGCCTGGACAAGAGCGGAGGTGCACTGTTGTATTCCCCACGAAAGGTGTGCCGGATAGTTGTAGCATGCTGCATGCTACACAACCTTGCCTTGCGCAAAGCCGTTCCGCTGATCCTGGATGACGATGAGCAGCAGATGCCCCCTCCTGCACACCCACACACTTCCAGTGCGGACGATAGTGGTGAGGAGGAAGGTGTTGACCTGCGTCAACAGCTCATTGCCAACTACTTCCCTTGAATGTAAGTGACTTTGTAGACAAGTGACATTGTGTGTTTGCTTGGATGTTACTGTCAAGGCATAGATAACTTTATCTGCTGGCTGTTGTTGTGTGTGTGATGAGGGATGATGTGTGTGGCATAGGGTATTTGTATCCAGGTACATCATGTGTATGTTGAGGTTGTTGACCATTGCTATGGGTGCTTGTTTTTGTACCTTGATGCCTAGTGTTGTATTTCTGCTGTGAAGGCGTCACCTGATAAGTAAATGTCATTCTCTTGTGTCTTTCTAGGTTCATCCACCCTCTGAATGCCTCCTCTGCTTCACAGCTGTTGGAACATTGAAATCTGATTTGTCATTGTACATACTGGAATAAACATGTAGCTCACACAGACATAGGTATGTAAAGAGTGTTTATTTGGGATTAGTTTTTGTGCAAGTGACGGGGATATGTACATAAATGTGAACAGTGAATAAATGAGTTGGCAGTCATGGTAGTTGAGACAAATAGTGTAGTCACTACAAAGCTGAAGTCACACAGTCCAACAGACTCAGGCCATCAACATGGCAATGTGGGCAAGAATAGTCAACATAGTCAATGCAAAGGGGAACAACAAGATACCATCATGGCTGGCTCTGTGAGTGGCGTTGGTATGGTGGCCTGCCACCAAATCCTCCCCTGTGGATTCTCGGACGGCCCCTGGTGCGTTTGGGAGGGGGGGCATCTGCTGCAGGGTCAGTGGTGTCTGAGAACTCACTCTCCTCCTGCACACCCCTCTCTGTGGCTGCAGCTGGAATGTTGGGCTGCACAGCAGGCAATCCACTGGAGGGGGTGGAGCGGCACTTGGGGCTGGGAGTCTGTCCCTCAGAACACCCACTAGCTGGCCAACAAGGTCGACAAATTGGCCCATCCGTGTGTCCATGGACTGCTGCAGCAGGCGGATCTCATGCATGTCTTCAGCAAGCTGGCCCATTACTCCATGGTTCTCTTGGTAGGCACCAAGGACTCTTGCAATGGTGGCCAGGGATTCAGGGTCATTGTCCTCCTGTGTCTCTGCCCCAGTTGTATTCCCACCTGCCCTCCTGACACGGACCTGTGGCATAGTCCCCCGATGCACTGGCACACTCTCCCTGGCATGCTGTGATTGTGTGGTGGTGTTGGTAACCACCGTGGCAGGGCGTGTGTTGCAGGCAGCAGTGGTGATGGTGGTGGTGGAGGCCACACAGGTCGTAGTGGCAGGGGGCAGCACAGTTGTTCTTGCCGTGATGGTGGTGGTGGAGCCCACACAGGTCGTAGCGGCAGGGGGCAGCACGGTTGTTCTTGCCGTGGTGGTGGTGGTGGTGGTGGGGACAATGAGGGCTTGAGACATGTTAGTCCCTGCCACACCAGAGGGTCCAGCTTGAGAATCCTCATCCGAGAATGTTGGGGAATCTGCATCCGAGAGTCCACGTTCCAGGGGGGGAGACTGGCTCCGCATGTTGGTGTCATCCTCTGCAGTTAGTTGTTGATCTCCTGTTGAACAGAGGTAATTGAGTTGCACGCAACAAGCTTGATGTTACACAATTGTTTGAGACATTTGATACAACACACACTTTACAATGCAATGACTTTGTATGCCTGCTATATGCTGTGCACCATGACATGACGTTGAGGTACATACCTTATTAGTCCATGGTGTCCGTTATGAATTGAAACTTGGTGCAGTGTACAAATAGTGTAAATACACGGACATGTCCTCATCTACATAATTGCGTGACATCAATTTTCTGTTGTGCGTCTTTTCATTTTGCTGTTCATGTTATCTATTTCAACAGAGCTAGAAGGAACCATTGTCATGTTATACATAGCTTTGGAATCACATGTACTTTCCTTTTTTTCCATGTAGACCATGCATGTTTGGTGTTGGGATGGGCGTTCATGCTCAGACACCATGGCACTTCCACATTGCATTCTCTGCTGTGCACAATTGTGGGATGCATTTGTTTCACTTGTGACTTGGTGAGTATGAGTTCAAAATATGTGACAGTTACGTGCACTTAAATGTCTGCACACTGGATGTGGCATTGATAACTATGCCAAGTTGGCTGACATGTTAGTGCTGATGTGGTTATGTGGCTACATGCATTTAGATAAGGATGGCCGGGGTACATGCAGTCACTACCTACGTGTAAGTTTTGGGAGAGCAATGTGATGGCTGCCCCAGGCTTGTGGGTGTGGGGAATGCTCCATCCTGCTCAGCTGTGGGACAATAGAGCATGAGAAGGCTACCTACCTTTAAGTCTGAGGAGAGCAATGAAATGGCTGCAACATGGTTCTGGGTGGGGAGGAGTGCTCCATCCTGCTCAGCTGTGGGACAAGGGTGCCTGGTGGGAGTTGTAGTGCAGGCTTCCCACCCACAAACACCCCTCCCTGTTAAGATGGCTACCTACCTGTAAGTTTGATGAGAACAATGAAATGGCTGCCACATGGTTCTGGGTGGGGGGGAAATGCTCCATCCTGCTCAGCTGTGGGACAAGGGTGCCTGGTGGGAGTTGTAGTGCTGGCTTCCCACACACAAACACCCCTCCCTGTTAAGATGGCTACCTACCTGTAAGTTTGATGAGAACAATGAAATGGCTGCCACATGGTTCTGGGTGGGGGGGAAATGCTCCATACTGCTCAGCTGTGGGACAAGGGTGCCTGGTGGGAGTTGTAGTGCTGGCTTCCCACCCACAAACACCCCTCCCTGTTAAGATGGCTACCTACCTGTAAGTTTGATGAGAAGAATGAAATGGCTGCCACATGGTTGTGGGTGTGGGGAGTGCTCCATCTTGCTCAGCTGTGGGACAAGGGGGCCTGTTGGGAGTTGTAGTGCAGACTTCACAGCCACAGAGACCCCTCCCTGTTGAGAGGGCTACCTACCTGTAAAGTTACACATTGGAGGGAAATGGCTGCCCCATGCTTGGGGGTGTGGGGGATGCTCCATCCTGCTCAGCTGTGGGACAATAGAGCATGAGAAGGCTACCTACCTATAAGTCTGAGGAGAGCAATGAAATGGCTGCAACATCGTTCTGGGTGGGGGGGAGTGCTCCATCCTGCTCAGCTGTGGGACAAGGGTGCCTGGTGGGAGTTGTAGTGCAGGCTTCCCACACACAAACACCCCTCCCTGTTAAGATGGCTACCTACCTGTAAGTTTGATGAGAACAATGAAATGGCTGCCACATGGTTCTGGGTGGGGGGGAAATGCTCCATCCTGCTCAGCTGTGGGACAAGGGTGCCTGGTGGGAGTTGTAGTGCTGGCTTCCCACCCACAAACACCCCTCCCTGTTAAGATGGCTACCTACCTGTAAGTTTGATGAGAAGAATGAAATGGCTGCCACATGGTTGTGGGTGTGGGGAGTGCTCCATCTTGCTCAGCTGTGGGACAAGGGGGCCTGTTGGGAGTTGTAGTGCAGACTTCACAGCCACAGAGACCCCTCCCTGTTGAGATGGCTACCTACCTGTAAAGTTACACATTGGAGGGAAATGGATGCCCCATGGTTGGGGGTGTGGGGGATGCTCCATCCTGCTGAGCTGTGGGACAAGGGGGCCTGTTGGGAGTTGTAGTGCTGGCTGGCTGTACATGTGCCCCCATGTAAATATTGTTATGTACCTTTGTGGTGAATGAGAGGGAGTTATTGTGGGATCTGTGAGACCTGTTTGGGGGGAGTGTGGTGGACATGAGTACATTTGGGCCTAGGAGGTGTTGCTTTTTAGTTGTGCAAGCTACTACATAGCAGTGTTATGGCAGACTTTTGTTGGTACTTACCAGCCTCCATTCCCCCAATTCCAGTGCAACTCTCTGGATGCAGTATGCCAAGCACCTTCTCCTCCCATGCGTTGAATGTTCTTGGTGGAATGGGAGGGCCACTGCCAGTCCGGTTTCCCAGCTCATGGTTCTTGCTGTTCTTCTCCTTGACCTTGCTCTTGAGGTCAGTCCACCTCTTCCTGATCTCCTTCCTGTTGCATGGAACTTGCCCTACAGCATTGACTCTGTCAACTATCCTTTGCCACATTTTATTTTGCCTGGCTGATGGGGTCTGTTGGACCCTGCTTCCTAAAATATATGGCTCAACTCTTATTATCTCATCCACCATGACTGACAACTCACCATCAGTGAATTTGGGCATCTCATGTGCCATGGTGTGTGATGTGCTGAGTGGTTAAGAGTGCAGGTGTGCAGGTGGTGGTGGTGGTGGTGGTGATGTGTGTGGTGTGTGTGTTTGTGATGGTGTGATGTGTGCAGGGTTGCCTATCCTTTGTGTGATGTTGTTGGGCCCTTCAGTTCTGGAGTTGTGCAAAGAATTGTGGTCATGCAGGGGCTGGTTTTATGGTCTGCTATGTGGGTGGGTCCAAACTGAGTATTCATGTCAGGTGTGTTGTCTGTGTTGGGCTGGGATTTGTAGTTCTTATTTGCCAGGGGCATGTGTCAATGGGGTGTGTTGGCTGTTTTCATTGGCTGAGCCAGTTACACAGCCACATTTGGTGGTTTTGTGGTGTAGTTGCTTTCGACCGCCATTACTATTTCCGCGCGGACACCGCGGTCGGACTGCAATGGTCATTCCTCCAGCTCTCCCATTCATCATTGCTGTCAATCGCGGCGGTCGGAAACAAGCGGTCGTACCGCTGGCACTGCGGTGAGATCATAATTGCACTCATGGGAATTCCGCTTGTGTATCGGCGGGTTGTGAGCTTTCCGCAGTGGATACGACCGCCATGGAGGGTATTTCGCATTTTCTGCACGTGCGCCGCCGGTGTTTCTTGGGTTCCGACCGCGGCGGTCAGATTTTTCCGGCGGTGCATCGTAATGTGATCGGCGGTGGTGCCGCAGGCCATGCAGGCGGTCTTTTCCCATTGCCACGGCGGGCGGAATGGTTTTCCGACCGCCATCGTAATCGGCCCCCATGTCTGTATTTGGCCGCAATAGGGGAAATAACATGGCCAAAAGATTCCAAAAACCGGCCAGCCGGGCCCGGCGGTCGATAGATCACCACTCTGGCAATCGACTGATGAGCCGTCATAGTCAATCGAAAGCCGAGGCCTTCGGCCCCCTGAAGCTCTGCAATGGGTAGTGGTATACAGGAAAAAGATTTTTTATATATGATGGCCACCCCTCCGCCCCTACCGCCTGATCTATCCTTCCTTATTATCCGGTACCCCGGGGGGATGGCTTTGGCGATGGTAGGGTTGGAGCCATCATTAAGCCAGGTCTCCATAATAAACATGACATCCGGCTTGGTATCCGTGAGGAGGTCGAAGAGTTGGAGATCATGCTTTTTTAAGGATCTTGTATTCAAAAGGGCTGCCTTCAGGTTGTCCCCATTCACAATGATCTGAGGGGGGGGTGTACATGGCGGGAGTTTCTCTACTCATTACGCGCCTAGCGTCGGGAGGGGGATGGGCGTCCCATTTACAATGTTTGCAGACGAGGTGGTTTGTGTCCACTGAGAGGGTAAAGTGGGAGCGACAGCTCACACACTTCCCCATCATCAGTAGAAATTCTCTGCTGTATTTCAATCTGTGAATATGTGCGCAGGAGATACCTGGTGAGCAATCAGCAACATTCCCGGAGCCGGTCGCCTCCGGGACGCTGACGGGCGCAAACGGGCTTTCCTTTGGCGCGCCTTTGGCGTGCTGCTGCGCACTTGCGCAGCGTCCCCTTTTATGGCCCCCAGATTTAACAACTAGACCGCACCCCGAGCCAAAATGGCTGCCAGGGAGTGTCCGGTCAACAACAGATATCGAGTCCCACCGCCCCAACCTTCAAATTCAATTTCCCCCCACAATCAGATTTCAACAATGTAAAAACGTTTTAAAAAATGGTCTAAAACAATTAAAACAGCGTTGGAGTAATGGCAATATTATTGCGAGTGAATCACTCAAGATTAACACGTGGTTTATTTACAACATAATTGTGAATCAATTATTGAAGTTGACATTTCAACGTTCATTCAGCATACTTGAACATACTCTATGTACTCTCACCATTTTGTATAATCCTCTGAGCGACATACATAAATCCTTTGAATTTGCCAATGATTTCTCTCGTTTTCCAATTTTCAATATCAAATTAAATTAAAGAGGCTTGCCATTGGATAGCTAAAACCCTCCCTATAAATTCGTAAGAAAATTTGATAGTAAACCCCATACATTTCAAAGTGGCAGAAAGAAATGGATGCGTTCAGGTCCTGATGCTGGAAAACCTTTCACGCATTGCTGCACCCTACATCAGTACTGCAGTATCTTGTGAAATGACTCTCCTGTGTGATGTACAAGTCTGAGCAACGTTCACAGTTACAGACAACAAAAACTTGAAAATAATGACATGATGCGTTCACCTGTCAAGCCTGTCAAGGATATCTCCAGCTCCCTTTTTACAAAAAAATAGTTCTATTATAATTTATTTTAAGAAGCTGTACAGTAGAAGTATCACTATAAGACAGATGGAAAGAGGCCTTCAATTCGGGATTTATTTGGAGTGGGGGTGTCCATATTAATGAGGAGGAAATAACTAGAGGTGCAAATTGTTATTTCCTGTTGATACAATTTCGTTAAAAAAGAAACCGCTCCATTGATTCTCATTCTTCCAGTCTAAGGATGTGTTCCCGCTTATGAAAGGCCTCCAGATTTCCACATTTTATCAGTGTGAGGCTGCATTAGAGCACTTCCGTTCGTGGCTTTGCCTGCTGCTTATTGATGGCTTGTGCTGGTCTTTGCTCCCTATCGACAGCCATCTCGGTGAGAACTTCATTTATATGCTAAAGTAAACTTGCTCTGTATTCAATGTGCGGACTGCGTTCAGAATTGTATTTCGCAACCACCTTCCAATACAGCAAGTTAGAGAAAAACAACAGGAAATAAATTGCAAGTGACAAAAGGAGCCAGTTACACACTAACCACTGACGGCCAGGCTCGTCGTGCACCTTTTCAGCTAGAAACCCCATTTAATTCTGGAATAGGCCTATTGCCTTGGGATATCTTTCTTTGTGGATTTAATGTGTTATTAATCTATACAGTGATAGGAAGCATTACAGTAAACACTAACAGCAGCAAATGTAGCTGCCCCATTCTCCAGTCAAGCTGTTTTTAGAATCATGCATGGCATCTACTGTTTAAGAATAATTTTCAATTGAATTGGCTGGTGTGTAATGTCATTCTATGTACACAACATCTGTAAATTATTACTATAGCATGGGAGGCAAGGAAAGGTACAAAGGGACACACGTAATCTAGGTCTGCCTTCACAAGAAAGAATCAAAACATGTATCTCTTCTTTTCAAGACTATTTTTGAGGCAAAGAGGCCTGAGGAAGGTCCATGGCGAACTTAAGGTTGTATGGGAACCCAATCATTACAGATACATCATTTTGAATGTCGTGCCTACTCTTCCATCTGGTTAATTTCTCTCGCTAATCTCGTATTATTGAGCGTGCTCTCCAGGCCTAGGGGTGCCTATTATGGACTATTCTGGAATGGTTTAAGGCATTTTCTTGCCAAGCTATGAGAGTGAAAAGTCTAACTCTTGATGTGAGCCATCACTGAGATGCCACATTTCCCAAACTGAAAGACCCTCAATAAAAAAACAAGATTTAATTAAAAGTATGTGCCCTCGTCTCTCCTTTTGCAGGGTAGGGTGAGCGGCGAGGTAAACATTCACAGAAATGTGCATGGGTTATTTGTGTGTATGATCAGACCACAGCTCAATAAAAAAATGAGTCTGAAAAGCAGAAACACCTGGGGTACACCATAGGTGTCTAGAGTGAATGTCCTCAATCTTCCACCTCCCATGCTAATAACGGAGGACAACATGGCTTCTGTTGCCGCCCATTTTCTGCAATCTGCTTTGTATGAGAGTTTGATTTGAGGAATTAAAGGTCTGTGCAAGTAGGAGGAGCACATTATAGTGATGAAAATTCCTGATCTATGTGTAGTTTTCAATAAGAGTTTTCAGTGATAGAAAATAGGTAACAGTATTAGAAACAGCCGGTGTGTGTGAAGTTGCAAAGTTTTGTTATTATAAAGATCGCAAAGTCTATATTAATATTAGCAAACTTCAAGTTTGCAACGATTTTTGGCATGAAAATTTCCTCCTGAAGATCAAAACTTCTGCTGGAGTTTGAGCCTTTATGTACCAGAGGATAGCAAATTGCCATCCAAATGCAAACTGGGCTGCGATTGCTGAAACACAAAACTGCATTGGATGAAAGGACTAAAAATCTCTGGGGGATATTCACAAGAACGTGCGATAAACATCGCCAAAATAGGTTAACGCAAGTTTTCATATCGCCGTCTATCGCGGGAAAATACCTCAGTGTTAACGTCGTATTTTCAACACGGCGGTAACATGCGATAGTCTCCCGATAACGCGTCAAATGTCCGCGATAACATTACCGGGACGGCGATGAAAATCCAAACCCGAACGCGAAAAAAGTTGCGATGGGCCCAACCGCGATAAGACAATCAGAGAAAAGCAGCGCCAGGCCTGCAATTCACACACGTCAGGCGGGAAAAACCACTACAAAAGCAGGAAAAAAAAACACAAACAAAAACCAAACTACAGCGAAGCACAAAAGAGGCAGCCGGAGCAGGTACAGAGGACGGCCAGAACCCCACAAGCCCCCCGGAGGAGCAGCCTGGGACCTCGGGGACAGGGAAGGGCAAGGACAAGAAGAAGAGGAAGACGCGGTTCAGTCCGCAGGAAAACAGGATCCTGATCACGGAGGTGATAGAACACCATCAACAACTGTTCGTCACCTCCACTGTGTCATTGGCAACAAAAAATGGAACATGGCAGTCCACCGTGGACAAGGTGAATGCAGTCGGAGTGCTGAGGAGGACAATGGACGAGGTCAAGAGGTGCTGGAATGATGTGAAGCGCAAGACCAAGCAGAAACTCGCAACAACCAGAAGGCAGCAATGCAGACTGGAGGTGGGAGTCCAGCGCCACAGGAGGAGCTGGATGAGATGGAGGAAATGGTGTCCACAGTCATCAGTGGGGAGACGGTGGCAGGAGTTGGGGGACCGGACACTGCTCAACATGACCGACACAACAGCAACAGGCTGAGTAATGACCAGGGACTGGGGGGATGGGGGGAAATGGGCACAATGGCACACATGCACAATCAAGCGGAGCACAGTGCACACCCACAATGACTCTGGGATCATGTCCCTGATCCCCTTGGCACACTGCAGCACACATAGCAACAGCACATAGGCCCCCATCGACTATGTGCCCAGAGGAGGCCCGCCCACACATCACTTATCTCACAACCAACCCATGCACATGTGCTGAACCCAGCAAACCTGCGGGTCCGTGAGCCACACTGACAATGCAAGTGACACTGCATGACGATTAGCATGGCTGCAGTCCGATCATCATGACATGGTGCACACCACCACACTGAGGTGGCTGAGTGTGGACCACATCTGTAAAGGAGCAGGTCACACTCTGACACATTCACCTGCACAAACAACCCCTGACGTCAACAACACATCTGTGGACAAACCATGCCCCAGAGTCCCAACTCCCACCAAGACCCAAATTCACCCAAGTCTGCAACATCTCAGCACTGTATGGGCACAGAAGTCAAAGGCACACAGCCCGAAAGGGACAAAGGGGAGCAAAATCGGAGCTACAGCGGCGACTCTCCCAAAATGCAGCACACACACATGACATTCAGAGCACATCATCATTGACAACAATGTGGTACAAACTGCAACACGTTTACAACAGGACAGAGGACAGAACAGGTGCCGCTTGTGTATAGAAACTGGCCAAACACATTTGGCATAGCAGGGAAATGTGAGATGTCAATGTACAAGTGCAAACACATATCTGTGATGTTGTCGAAATGTCCACTGTCCCGCATCATATAGGCAGCTCCTCCTAAACAGTCACAATGTACATTGTCATGCAGTCTATATGTAAACTTGTACAATGCTTCAACATACATGTGAATACAATGTAATACTGCATCTCCCCTTCACATTGCAGAGGGAGCATCAACACCTCCTGCAGAGCAACCCCAACAACTCTTCACTGATGACGATGAGGACATCCCCAACATCGACACCGAAGCCCTCCAAGTCCTCATTGACAGCTTCGGCACCCCACCTCCAGGAGCAGGGCAGCCCAGCTGCATCGAGGAGACCCCAACCCCTGCACAGACCACAGAGCAGGAAGCACCTACCACCCCGGCTGTCTCCCAGGACCCCCACGAACAACACATGGCCTTCCAACGCCGTGTGTTAGAGGTCCAGGAGAAGATGGCTGATCAGGTGCGGGTGGGGTTCGACCTCATGGCAGCCAAACTTGATGCCATATATGGGTGTCTGATTCCCATCAGGGACCACTTACAGTCCCTAACGGACACCCCTAGTCCGCTCCATGCTCTCCAATGATCCATGGCTGACATCGCTGGAGTCATGATACTGTGACAAGAACAACTGTCCAGTCGGAGTGGCTCCAGCGATGTCAGCCAGGAGTTGGGACAGATGCGGGGGCTCATGGAGAACATGGAGCGGATGCAGGCGGAAAGAATGGCTGCCACGGCTGCACACCAGCGAGATGTGGCTGGGACCTTCCATGCCCTGCAGCAAGGCCTGGCGCAGATGAATGCTGCTTCTGCTTCTACATCCACATCTCCGCCCCCTGATGTGTCAGTGCCTCACAGTGTGGCAGGCAATCCACCTCCGGCCCCTGATGTGTCAGTGGCACACAGTGCGGCAGGCAATCCACCTCCGGCCCCTGATGTGTCAGTGGCACACTGTGCGGCCGACATTCCACCACCACCCACGTGTGAGGCACATGTGACTTCAGAGGACGAAGATGCAGGTGAATCAACCTTACTGGTAAGGAGGAGGCAGTAGCATTCATCTCCGCCATATGGTCTGTTTCTGCTTGGTTCTGCCCTTTGCATCATCACCTTCCACTGTCCCCTGATACACTCTGCGACACTTACCTTGGACCTCGACATGGACTGCCATATTCTGTTTGGTTACCAATGACACAGCGATCAGACTGCGGACTGAACTCTTCCTCTTCCGATGTACTTGTCATTCCCTGAAGGACTCTGGCTGGCCCTCCACGGGCCAATAATGTGAAGTGGGGTTTGCATGGCCCTGTACTGCTCCAGCTGCAACACTCCACTGGATGTGAATTAAACATTCAGAATCGCACAGATGTGTCATGTCTTTGATCATTCAAGTATGAAAGTATGGATGTATGTAGGGTCAGTGATTCCCCCTTACGTCCATGTTGCTCATGTCGTGGGACTTGAGTCACAGGGTGCAACATTGCCGATTGCGGCCCGTGTGGCGTAGACACTACAACAGAGACACAAGCATCAGTTACTTCCTTGTCCAGCCCAGAACTGAAGCACACCCAGAGCCCCGGGGTCATTGTTCCCACCCCTACGCTGGCCTGGCATACGCCAGGCCAGACCACTCCGCTTATGCTCAGAGGGGGGACAACAAAGCTACATGTCCCAGGTCTTCCCTGTAGTGATCTGCTGATCACTGGTCTAGTTGTCAGCATGCCACAGCCACTCCCTGAGGGCTGGTTAACACCCACACCACACCCATCCAGCACAGGCGTCACAGGACATGTGACCCTGCCAATAAAAGGGGCCTAGCACATCACATTCCCCACTGCCGGAGATGACATGATGGCGTCTGCGGTGCACAGTCAAAATATCGAAATTTTTATATCGATGTACAGAAATATCGAGTTCACAATATCGAGAGTGTGAAATATCGATGTTTTGTATATTGATGTAGTAAATATCAATTTGAGGTGTTTAGGTAAATATCGATGTTAGAAATATCGATAGTAAAAATATCGACATGTTAAAATATCGTTTTTGTATGTTTTTTCAAATATTTTATAGTCAATGTTAAGTAGTAAATTGTGTTTAAAATGTATATAATGTGTTTTTTTATACTGTTTTAGGAGCGGGATGTTGGCTTATAGGGGATAAGGGTGGGGAGTGTTTTAAAAAAATTAATTTAATTTGTATAAATGTTTAAATTTTAAGTATGAATTTATTTTGAAATTTCGAATTTCAAATTAAAATTTAGGAGCGGGATGTTGGGTTTATATGGGATAAGGGTGGGGAGTGTTTTAAAAAGTCACAAATATTTTGTTTAAATTGTAAAAATTAAAAAAATAATTTTAAATTAAATTTCGAATTTGAAATTAACATTTCGGAGCGGGATGTTGGGTTTATAGGGGATAAGGGTGGGAAGTGTTTTAAAAAAATTAATTTAATTTGTATAAATATTTAAATTTTATGTATGAATTTATTTTTAAATTTCCAATTTCCAATTAAAATTTAGGAGCGGGATGTTGGGTTTATAGGGGATAAGGGTGGGGAGTGTTTTAAAAAGTCACAAATATTTTGTTTAAATTGTAAAAATTAAAAAAATAATTTTAAATTAAATTTCGAATTTGAAATTAACATTTCGGAGTGGGATGTTGGGTTTATAGGGGATAAGGGTGGGGAGTGTTTTAAAAAAGTTGAAATTAATTTGTTTAAATTGTAAATTTAAAAAAAATTATTATAAAACTAAATTTCGATTTTGAAATTAAAATTTAGGAGCAGGATATTGGGTTTATAGGGGATAAGGGTTGGGAGTGTTTTAAAATAAATTAATTTAATTTTTTTAAATTTAAGTATGAATTTCTAATTAAATTTAGATTTTGAAATTAAATTTTTAGTAGTGGGATGTTAGATTTATAGGGGATAAGGGTGTGGAGTGTTGTAAAAAAATATAAAATATTTGTTTAAATTTGTAATATTTAAGTATGAATTTATAATAAAATTTTCAATTTCAAAATAAAATTTAGTAGTGGGGAGTTGTGTTTATAGGGGATAAGGGTGGGGAATGTTTTATAAAAAATATATTTTATTTGTATAAATTTGATAAATTAAAGTGTGAATTTAAAAATTAATTTCGAATTTCAATTTAAATTTTAGGAGTGGGATGTTGCGTTTATAGGGGATAAGGGTGGGGAGTGTTTTTAAAAAATAAATAAATATTTTTGGAAATTTTAAAATTAATAATTATGAATTTTTACATTAATTTCGAATTTAAAATTAAAATTTAGGAGTTGGATGTTGAATTTCTTGGGTATAAGGGTGAGGAGTGTTTTGTAAAATTAATATTTTTATTTGTATAAATTGTAAACGATAACATTTTTATTTTTTATTTTTTTCAAATTTCTAAGTAAAATTTATGAGTGGAATGTTGTATTTATAGGAGATAAGGGTGTTTTAATTTGAAAAATAAATATATATAAATTTGCAAAAATTTTACAAAAATATTTTGTTGTATACTATAAACATATTACAATTTAATTAAATGTAGGGAAATGTAAACAAATTTGTAAAAATTAAATTAATACAAAGAATTATAAAATATGTTACAAACAAAAAAAGTATAATGTTATACAATGTATGTACTAGTGTGAACATTTGTTAATTAAATAGTGATTATAGTGGGAATAGTAAATAAATGAAGTTTAGTGTCCAGCACCTACCCCAATTAAATACAGACTGGAGTGGGAATATTAAATTAATTAAGTTCAGTGTCCAGCAACTACCCCAATTAAATACAGGCTGGAGTGGGAATAGTAAATTAATTAATGTTAGTGTCCAGCACCTACCCCAATTAAATACAGACTGGAGTGGGAATAGTAAATTAATTAAGGTTAGTGTCCAGCACCTAACCCAATTAAATACAGACTGGAGTGGAAATAGTAAATTAATTAAGGTCAGTGTCCAGCACCTACCCCAATTAAATACAGATTGGAGAGGGAATAGTAAATTAATTAAGTTCAGTGTCCAGCACCTACCCGAACTAAATACAGACTGGAGTGGGAATAGTAAATTAATTAAGGTCAGTGTCCAGCACCTACCCCAATTAAATACAGACTGGAGTGGGAATAGTAAATTAATTAAGGTCAGTGTCCAGCACCTACCCCAATTAAATACAGACTGGAGTGGGAATAGTACCTTACTTAAGGTTAGTGTCCAGCACTTACCCTTATTAAATAGTCATTGGAGTGGGAATAGTAAATTAATTAAGGTTAGTGTCCAGCACCGACCCCAATTAAATACAGACTGGAGTGGGAATAGTAAATTAATTAAGGTTAGTGTCCAGCACCTACTCCAATTAAATACAGACTTGAGTGGGAATAGTAAATTAATTAAGTTCAGTGTCCAGCACCTATCCCAATTAAATACAGACTGGAGTGGGAATAGTAAATTAATTAAGGTCAGTGTCCAGCACCTACCCCAATTAAATACAGACTGGAGTGGGAATAGTAAATTAATTAAGGTTACTGTCCAGCACCTACCCCTATTAAATAGTCATTGTAGTGGGAATAGTAGTATAATTAAGTTCAGTGTCCAGCAGCTACCTCAATTAAATAGAGACTGGAGTGGGAATAGTAAATTAATTAAGGTTAGTGTCCAGCACCTAACCCAATTAAATACAGACTGGAGTGGGAATAGTAAATTAATTAAGTTCAGTGTCCAGCACCTACCCCAATTAAATACAGACTGGAGTGGGAATAGTAAATTAATTAAGGTTAGTGTCCAGCACCTACCCCAATTAAATACAGACTGGAGTGGGAATAGTAAATTAATTAAGTTCAGTGGCCAGCACCTACCCCAATTAAATACAGACTGGAGTGGGAATAGTAAATTAATTAAGGGTAGTGTCCAGCACCTACCCCAATTAAATACAGACTGGAGTGGGAATAGTAACTTAATTAAAGTTAGTGTCCAGCACCTACCCCAATTAAATACAGACTGGAGTGGGAATAGTAAATTAATTAAGGTTAGTGTCCAGCACCTACCCCAATTAAATACAGACTGGAGTGGGAATAGTAAATTAATTAAGTTCAGTGTCCAGCACCTACTCTGGGGTCGATTCCGATCTCAGCCGGTAGGGCACCAAATCGGATTCGGCTTAACCGGATCCGATTCGGAGCCCTATTTCCCGACCGATTCGTACGTGCGTCCGGGCGAGCGAGTACGATGCGTGCGCTCGCGAAATCTCCGACCGACTCGTTCGCAGGACCCGACCGCTCTGACCGACTCGCACGGGGACGAATCTCACCGCGCAATGGAGATGTTCCCCGCCCGGGTAAGTACGATGCGCACATCGACCGCTCCGACCGACTCACGCAGTCCGGCTCCAAGGAGCTGTCGGAGCTGCACTTTGGGGGTCCGTGTCGGACCCCCCTGTAAGCGTAGGCGCGCGTGTCGCACACAGGGGGGACCCATGGGTCCCCCCTACACGTGCATGTATGGCGCGACCCGCATCGACGCGAACACACTGTAGGGGGCGCCCTTGTTCACGTCGTGCCCATTGAGTCAATGGGAGCCCGTGTACGCATCGTACGACTGGCTCTCATTGACTTCAATGGGAGTCCGACCGAATCGAGTCCGATAGCATACGTGCGCATCGTACTCGTTCGGTCGGGCTGCTAGGGTCCGATTCGGTCGGAAATCTCTCCGGGTCCGGCTCGGTCGGGGAGATTTCCGGCCTGAATCGGAATCGGCCCCAGAGTGTAGTGGGAACAGTAAAATAAGTTAATTAAATAACAAATATTATTGAGTATTTATGTTGAGTGGAGTTGTAAGCATAATTTAGGTGAGCATTTTTTAAATATATTATAATAATATTATTAAAGGTAAATTTGGTTAAAACATATTTTGTTATATGTAAAACAAGAACAGATATATCATATATATTATTTAATTTAAATTATGTACTTTAAATAAAATAAATTATCACAAAACATTTAATTATGTACATTAAAAGTGATAGCAATGAAAAGGTAGTCAAAACAAGACATCTCATTTTTATTAACAAAGTTTATTATATAAAACATAGAAATGACAGCTAAATCCAAAATGTTATTTTTTATTAAACATTAGAAAAAAATCACAAAATATATATATTTGCAGGAGAGTGTATTTATTACAGATGAAAATAGATTTTATCAGTATGTATATTTTAACAAGTAAATTATTCAAAAAAAGATTTAATAATGAAACAAATTCTATTTCACAATGGTATATATTTTACAAATATAGCATGATGCATATCAATTTATTTAAAGGACATTTTGTACATTAGTATATATTTTTTAATAAGTACTAAATATTGTTTGTCATTTTTAATATTTTTACAACTGTTACAAAATTTGTTAAGTATTTATTGACATTATATACTGTAAATATTTCTACAATACATTTCACATAACAATAACATAGTTTAATTTTGTTATACAAACTAAATATATTTAATTATTAATATTAATAATAAACTATTAATATTAATAATTATTACATTTAATAACAGTTGTTTATTTTATTTACAATTCACATATGTTTTTAAACAAAAAATAACATTAATACAATGTTTTAGTAATTGTTGTTTGACATATATAAATTTTTATAATTATATTAAATATTATTAATTCATAATATTTATTATTATAATTTTACATCATATAAAAAACAGATAATAAATATAAAAAAACAAGTATATTTTTAAGTATTTTATTAGAATGCAACAGTAATTTTTAAACCATTATATAATATTAAATAAATAGTTTAGTCATTTATTTAATATGTTTATAGTTGACATCTTTGTTTGGGCCTTTAATTTAGTAACCGCTCGTTGTTGTTTTGGGTCATTTGGGAAGAAAGAAGCTCGCGATTGGGAGCTGCTTCGCGTCTGAGAAGGTAAGAGTAATTTTCTTTCATATTAAACTATTTTAAGTGTGTTTTGAAGGTAGTAATGTTGTAATTAGGGTGCGTGGAGTTATGTTTTAGAAGTTATGGTGTTTTTAGTGGTTTAGGGGCCCATTACGATGGCGGGCGGAAGCACAACCGCCGTGCTGGCGGATGCAAAAACCACCAGTTACCGCCGGCACGCAGCAGTCCACACGCCCGCCCAATTATGATGCGAAAAGCAGGCCAAACACCGCCGGCAAGCCAGCAACACCGTCCGCCATCAAAGTGCGCCCGCACACGTAGCGGCGCAGCACAACTGACACACACCGTCCGACGAAACACGTCCCGCCCGGCGCATAAATTACGATGCCGCAAACAAACGGCTCCCACGGCAAAGAGACACCGCACGTGAAAGAGAGGCGGAAACACGGACGCAGAGCACGGACAACGAAGAAGCGGCACCCCGGGCATGAATCCAGCACTGCAGGCCCTTCCCATGCTTCTGCTGATGCACCACCAAGGACGCAACGTACCGCGGAGACGCAGGTAGGCACACACACAACAAGTGCACGCAAACAGCGCACACAGTGCAAGGGCGGAAAAAGCGGACAACCCCCCACCAGCGCGTGCACACTACACATCCACCATTGCATCCACATATGACACACAGGCCAAATCCTAACATCGCAGAACACATGTGTACACACCACCTGGGACTAGGAACCAACCACCCCGTCACGGCCCCAAAGCGCCGATGACGCCGCCACACATGCGCACAACGCAGAGGCCAACCGCAGCGCCATGCATGCGTCGCACACAGACACAGGGACACAACCAAGCAGCACACACATCAGCCCCACCCCGAACGCACATGACACGTGACAGGCCGGCCACAGACATGTCCCCAACGCCCAATTCACGGACAACACCCAACGCCACACAACCGACGCACACATGTCAGTGAAGTCACGCAACAGCAGGACACACCCCAGTGTAACAAACATGGCGAAGCACACAGCGGCGGCAACACCAACTAGGAGAAGCAGGGCCCCTTCGGGAAGAGGAACGCCAGTACCACACTGAAAAACCCATACCACCCTGCACATATGAACAAGACACATGAAACGGAACACCAAAGAGCCCGGGGACCGACAACAGGTGGCCCAAGAATTACATCCACACACAAGGCCCAACGCAGAGCGGAAAGGCAGCCTGCCGCCCACACAAGGGAGAGCAGACAGCACTGAATGACCTTCCATTCCAACACCGAAACCACAGCCCTACGACAGAAGCCGGTGAATACAGCCATTGTCCAAGAATAGACCAACACAGGCATGCCGAGGAGACCGACCACAGGGCAGATAGCGCATATCACAGAAGCACACAACGGACGGGGAAGAAAGAAGAAAACACTCCCCCATGTCGGCCACATGCAAGTTAATTGGAAGGAGTCACACAGCACTGACCTTGAACTGTCTGAGAAGCATGTGGGAAGAGGGCCCGTGTCCTCCAAACAAGCCAACAGAACACAAGTCCTGTCTCCCCACGACTACACAGAGCTCACAGCAACCCCGGAGCGTGCACATTGCAGACTGCACACACAGCCGGAGCACGCCACCTCTACGAACCGCTGCGAAATGGCAACCGCAACACACCTACCCAACTACGCCGAACAGCTCAAGCTGTACCAAACCAACACGATACATACATTGGGATGCGATCTCCTGTCCCTGCTGAACGTAAGTTACCGACTGACTTACCGCATCACATTGTTCAGCTGCGTCATGCCCGTCTTCTACTGTCGGAGGTGTCCCTACCAGCATCCCGTCGAGATATGCCTCTCCAACCTGGCATGTCTGAAGGCGGACCTGCTACCACTACTCCTCCCTCTGGACGCACACGACAGGGCCTGCTCTGCCTATGGGGGCATGGCGTATGTGGCCAACATCGCACGCGCACTGAAATGGAACCACTGTGCCTCCACACGACGGATCATCGAGAACAGCTACATCGAATGTCACCCAGCATGCCCCATCATGGTCCTCCAAGGGACAACCTACGAACAACACCTTGACAGCCACCATCCGCTTCATTGGCTGGCAAACATGGACACCACCAATGACATGGAAGCCCTGCTGGACGGCATCGCATACCTGACAACCTGTAAATACGTCGGACCACAACGCAGGTTCCCCGAGTGACCTATGAAGTACAACCCCGCACCCATGCTCAGCTTCCGCACGGACTGGCCAGTCACCACCACAACAGCCATACCAAACGACCGGCAACTGTAACCACACCATCAACGACATCGCCATGACATCGGATATGACCGGGACATGCACACTGTTCCCCATCACATCCAGGAACACCGCATGCATCGTGGGAGGCAGTGGCATGGGCTCTGTGCATCGCACCCACATGGACGGAACTGCACGAACAACCAGGACACGACATGGATCCAGCGCACATGGACACACACACCGCTCAGTGGACATGAATAGGTCGCCTGGAGTCTGTGGGTGCTGCACCCCTCCCACCCCCGCCCCGGGAATCCCATACCAGGACCTTTGCATGGACGACAAGTGCATACAACAACAACACGACCCCAGTGACTGTGACATGTCCAGTAACCACCACAGTGCAACAACAAGTGGCACGCCGCTGCATGCACGCAAGCACATGCCCTGATGTCATCTCACATGCACGCGTGCATGAGGAACAACCGCAGCAAACCTGTCACATGGAACTGAGATGGACTGTGCCCATGATGCCGAGCGGTCTGGTAGGCTACATGTATACCGTCTGTGTCAAAGTCCGCAGCTCCGCAGCTATCCGTAAATGTACATTAGCACAGCCTTGGCCAAGCAGATGTAACCCCACACCCTATCCCATTTGTAATCATGCTCAGTATATCCTCAACATGTATTCCGCTGCCAGTAGTGTCCACTATACTGCATCACAGAGGACAGAAGACTCAATATAATGTTTGAAACCAAAACTGTCTCCGCTGACTCATTTCACAAGTACGAATGAGAGAGGATGAGAGTATGTGAAGTACACGGCAGTCGTGACATGACCATGTAGTCCACTGGTATTG
Organism: Calotriton arnoldi; assembly: GCA_963921515.1. Taxonomy (NCBI): domain Eukaryota; kingdom Metazoa; phylum Chordata; class Amphibia; order Caudata; family Salamandridae; genus Calotriton; species Calotriton arnoldi. The sequence continues at coordinate 129,606 of CAWUFW010017301.1, forward strand.
GATGTCAACGCAAATGAGTAGCACAACTGTGGAAGACACACATGTGTCGTGTGAAGTCGTATGGACGCAGTGCTCAGGTGGGTGGGTGTGACGGGTAGATGCGCACATGCCAAGTTGGAGCACGCCGTGTCGGGAGGGGTCATGAACAGTACACCACCGCTTCCCTGGGCATTGTGAGAGGACACCTGTCGGGGGGAGTGAACACGTGTGTGCACAGCAGCCGGGCACACGTACAAAGCGGTACCAGGCGCACCTCAGCCCACCCTCTGTGGACAAGCTGGATCCTGTTGTGCGCCCGCCATGCCCCTTGACAAGGCACACACAGCCCCAGTCGACCAGGTGTAACCCCAACATAGTCAATCCGCACAGGCGATACAGGGCACGGGATGGCAGTGGAGCATGGTGTGTGAGAGGTCTCCTCGCGCTCCTCCTGGTCATATCACGCAGGCAATAGAACCTCAACGTCTAGCATGGCACAAGTCACATGGAAGTGTAGGGGGACGCACCACAGCACGAGCAGCACTGACGTCACGGGAGGTGGCTCGCACCATCCCATCCATTGCCCATCATACCAACCACGACACATGCCATTGCGACTAAGTGCAAGCGCGTGCGCCACCACCCCCGAGCCCTCCCCAGAGAGGCCAAAGAGTGAATGTGTGGGCCAACAGCCACAGACGGACGCGGCCTGGCCGCAAGGGCAGCCACAGCCACTGGGTGTCGCAGGTGGCGGATCCGGAAGGCGAAGACTGTGATGCATAGTCCATGCAGGCCGGGTCTCCATTTGGGGCACCACGCAGGTGGACGGCGTCCCGCCACACATCATACCCTGAGACAGCCCACTCGTGCAACTGGACCCACACATTCACTCCTTGCCCTCTCTGGTGCGAGCTTGGGGCTGCCTGTGCAAGCGCTAGCCTCGCAGGTGAGCATGCATATTGGGGGCGAGGGGAGGACATGAGGGCTGGGGCGAAGATGACTGTATCACTGTCAGTTAGTACAAGGGATGACCCAGATGTGGAAAGGAAGAGACGTGTCCCGTGTGTACTGCAACTAGTCGCCAATCCAACTACCCCCATGTCCGGAATGTAAGCCCGCACCTAGGCCCGCCCATCCGCCACATCGAACATACCACCAGCACGACAACCTTCCCATTCGAAACACTGACTGGGGGTGGCGACCAGTGAACAATCATGTGTAGCCTACCCACGCGTACATGTGGGCCCTCCATGATCCATGTCACCTGCGGCAAAGACATGACATGCGCAATGAGGGAAGTGAGGAGAGCTGTCCGCCCCACGCGCAGAAGGTGCATCAGCTCCACAGACCCAGCAGCGAGTCCAGCAGGGGTCACATGTGCAGGGGCAGCTGTGCCTGGTGTGAAGGCACATGCATATAGACAGCACATCGACCAATGTGTAGTCTGCCCACATCCACAGTCCATCATCATGCGGACATAGGAATTGAACACAGGGCAACACATCTTAGTTGGTGCACCCACCGTGACCAACAATGCGCAATCATCGACGTACCCGCCCTGTGCATGGCCCCCACCCAACGGAGGCACATCCAGTGCCACCATCCCACACACACAAGCCTTCCACGGAACATGCTGTGTCCAATGGTCAGTACAGAGTCAGCGCCCATCTGGTGGATCCTGAACAGGAGACACATGCACACACATGCCAGCTCCCACTATGTACGTCTGCCACCTGGCACGTGCAATGTAACCTCTCACCTGTGACTGCAAGCACACAGCCGTCTTGGCATGGGGCTGTCAATGTGGACACCAGTCAATGTTTCGGGAGCTGTGATCCGTACAGTGCTGTACATAGGGTGCAGTGCTGACACCTACTACTGTCTCATATCCCCTCGTGCCACAGGTCCCACTTGTATTGGCCGCTCAGCCCGTGCCCACATCGTCGTCGTCGTGTGCCATACTCATCCAGCCTCGGAAGCAGTTCCATGCTCAGCAGACACTCATGTTGCCGTGGCGTTACCGCTTGACGAATATGCAGTCAGTCCCCATCAGCACGCCCCGCAAGTCATTGGGGCCTAGATCCCCATGTGCATGCACATGGCAGTGGTATGTCTCACTTGCCATTGCCATTGTTGGGAGACCTGTGTAAGTGTATTGTGGCCGTGCCGTCCCAGCTTGACAGCTGGGCTGTGGCTCATGTGCTTGCTCAGTCATGTCAGTGATGTGTATGCGAAATTGCTATGTGCCGTGTTGCTTTGACATGTGTCCTCTGCCATTTAACCCAGGCGGAGACCGAACATTGACCGCCCATACCAATTGCTGGCGGACATGGACGATACAGAGGTAATCAGGAAGTTTCGGCTGGACAGGCCAACTCTGCATCGACTGTGTGCCATGTTAGAGCCCCATCTCCGTCCCCGCAGGGTGTATCCGACTGCTGTCACCCCCACGGCTAAGGTGATGGCCGCCATGCATTTCTTCGCCACTGGGTCATTCCAGCACACAGTGGGCAGTGGAGGAGGGATGTCCCAGCCCATGTTCAGCAAGGTGCTGAGGGATGTACTGGCAGCCATGATGCTGTACCGGAACAGGTACATCCGCTTCCCCAGGGCTCGTGAATTGGCGGCAGTGAAGGGTGCATTCTATGCCCTTGGCAGAATCCCACACGTCGTGGGAGCCATTGACTGCACTCATGTTGGCCTTGTTCCACCACAGGCCACTGAGCACCTGTACCGCAACAGGAAGCACACGCACTCCCTGAATGTGCAAGTGGTGTGCCTTGCGGACATGGTGATCACCCACGTGTGTGCAAAGTTTCCAGGCTCGGCCCATGACGCACACATAATGCGCAACAGCATCTTGCCACGACTGATGGCCAATCTGCAACAGGATCGTGCCTGTATTGTCGGTGAGTATGTGGAGTGGTGTAGCGTGCTGGTTGTGCGATGCTGTCCCCTGTCCAGTTGGAATAGCTACGGTTCTCTGTGTCCCTCACACCCAGGTGACTCTGCGTATCCGAATGGGGCATGGCTGCTCAGTCCATTGAGGAATCCTCGCACCCCAGCAGATGATCGATACAATGAGGCACATGGGAGGACCAGACGTGTGGTCGAGCGTACCTTTGGCCTCCTCAAGTCCAGGTTCAGGTGCCTGGACCGCACCGGGGAGTGCACTGGCGTACTCCCCACAGAAGGTGTGCCAGATAGTGGTGGCGTGCTGCATGCTGCACAATCTGGCCATTCGGAAGCAGATCCCCCTCATTGTGGATGACGGAGATCAACCAGGGCCCCAGCCCGCAGACCAGGACAGCTCGAGTGAGGTGGACAGCGGAGAGGAGGAAGCTGGGAATGTGCGCCAGCAGCTCATCGCCCGCTACTTCACTTGACGGTGAGTGTCCATGTACGACGGATGATGTGTCTGTATCTGTGCAGGTGGGTGTGTGCTGTGTCAGGGTGGCCGTATGTTCACTGCGTGCAGTGTGTCAACGCTCCATGGCCAGGGTAGTATGCCACTGTTGGTGACTGTGGCATTGTGCCCTATTGCTCTGTGCGATGTGTGTACATTGCTTGTAGTTGTTGACATGTACTGTGTGATGGGTGTGTGACACACTCATTGAATGTGCTCCTGTTCTGTCTCCCACCCCTAGGTCCCTACAGGCCCTCCGGATTCCATTGCCATGCCACGCATCAGGTGCCCTTCTGCCCAAGGTGGCCGTTGTATTCCGTACAAATAAAACACAGGGCACAAACAGCAGTTAGTGAATAAGGTGCATTTATTACGAACTGTGACATGTGATTGTGTGTAAGGTGATAACAAAAGTGGTGCGTGCAGTGACAATGAGCTGTCGGTCATGGCTGCGTGATGATCAGGGTGTACCCACTGGTTCTATGTCCATAGTCCAACACACACATGCCATCCAGCTGGCTGTGTGGAGTGGGATCGTAGAGCAAGTCAATGCAGTGGCTGGTCAAGGAAGGCTGGCGGAAGGCTGGCTGGCTGCCTCACTTGCGACTGGAGCGTGCGAAGTCCTCCCGGGAGATCTGTTTCCTCTTCGGACGGCCCCTTCCACGTTTGGGAGGGGGTGTGTGGTGGCGACCTGCTGGTGGTGGGTGAGGTGTGCTCACTGGCTGTGGACGCAGGGGAAGTGGACACTGCTGGCCGACCCTGCGCCCTAGCAGGTGGTGGCGGAGGTGGTGTTGCTGGCCTTGCCTGTGACCCCACCGCCACCACCAGCTGGCCCATGAGGTCCACGAGTTGGTCCATACGGGACACGAATTGGCCCATATGGGCGTCCATGGACCTCAGCACCCCCAGCACCTCCCGCGTGTCAGTGGCAGACCTGGCCCATTGTCCTTGGGCCTCTTCATAGGCCCCAAGGACTCTGGCCATTTGAGGCAGGGCATGGCTCCCAGGGGAGGCTGGCGTTTCCCTGACCCTGCTCCTCCTACCAGTCCTGCTGCCACCGGCCTGCCCACTAGCCACATTGCACACCACGGTCCTCGCTGTGGCTCCCAGGGTGGATCCAGTCGGCCGGGCCACCACCTGCGCTGGGGCTGGTGCCAGCGAAGACGTGGTGGTGGTGGAGGCGGTGGTGGTCGGTGCGGCGATGGTGGCGGTTGCGGCAGTGGTAGTGGCCGCAATGACCGTGGGTGTGGCCGCAACGACAGTGGCAGCAGGGGACTGGGACTGTTCAGCATCCCTGGATGATGGGTTGGTGGGTAGGAGGGCTCCTGGGGAGCGGCTGGGCCCTGCCACGCCAGATGGGCCAGCTTGGTGGTCCGTGTCCGAAGAGGTGGACAGATCCTCCAGATCCATGTGTCCTCGTTGGGGGCTTGTAGGCTGGCTGTGCTGGCTGCTGTCTCCATCCCCAGCGTCCAGCAGTTCGTCACATGTGGAGAAAATGAGATTTGTTATTGTGTTGCACCTGGCGAAGTATGTATTAGTCGTCTGACATTGGCAGTTCGTGCAATCTCGTACATGGGTTTCCCGGAGGCGAGTGTGTGGCTGTGGCATCTGTAGTTGTGTGTGCTAGGCAATGGGACTGTGTGCTGTGCACATGTGGCATGGGACGGATTGGCCATGCCGATGGGTGTGTTGCTTTGCCCCTACTCATTGTGACTCTGGTGTATGCGGGCTCCTGGCCCATCCTGGGTCTGGTTTGTACTTTGCTTTTGGTGTTCATATGGAACGCTTAGGAACGCATATGGCAACATGGGGGCCATGCCCCAGATTCGCATTTGGGAGGGGATATGCTTTTGGGGTTCAAATGGAACGCTTAGGAACGCATATGGCAACATGGGGGCCATGCCCCAGATTCGCATTTGGGAGGGGATATGCTTTTGGGGTTCAAATGGAACGCTTAGGATCGCATATGGCAACATGGGGGCCATGCCCCAGATTCGCATTTGGGAGGGGATATGCTTTTGGGGTTCAAATGGAACGCTTAGGAACGCATATGGCAACATGGGGGCCATGCCCCAGATTCGCATTTGGGAGGGGATATGCTTTTGGGGTTCAAATGGAATGCTTAGGAACGCATATGGCAACATGGGGGCCATGCCCCAGATTCGCATTTGGGAGGGGATATGCTTTTGGGGTTCAAATGGAACGCTTAGGAACGCATATGGCAACATGGGGGCCATGCCCCAGATTCGCATTTGGGAGGGGATATGCTTTTGGGGTACATGCTGTGAGCCATGGGTGCCGAACGTGACATGTGTTGTGGCAGCATGACAGTGCATGGTCTGAGGTGTGTGCATGCCTGACATGCCCTGCATATTTGCTGTCTGTTGTGGTTACTGGACATGGCATTGGACGCATCGTTATGAGTGAGTGATAGTTGTGTGCCAGCCAACGTATTGCAGTTGTCCCATCTCCTTGGTGTGCGTGCTGCCCTGTGCCATGTGCATCACTGCAGTGCTCGGGGGGGTGTGGCCCATGTTGTGTGTTGTTGCTCACAGTGTGTTGTGCGCTTAATTGACTTCTGGCACATGGTTGGTCATGGGCATGTGTCTTAGCGTGACTGCTGTATGTGTGGCAGCTGTGCGGATGACATGCCTTTCATGTGACTGGGGCTGACGGATGGGATGGATGGTATGTTGTATGTGCATGGTGTGTCTGTGAGTTTGATGGGTTCAGTGGTGTTCGTGTGCATTTCTGTTGTTCCGCTCTGTTGCGTCTAGTGTTGTTTGTCTTACATAGGCGTAGTTGTGGGGTGTGGGGTTGACAGGCAGTGGGGGCTACATGGACAGGACTTCAATGGTGTTTCGGTTGTGTGTGATGAGTTGCACAGTGGCTGCCGTGTGGGACTATATTCAGTGTGGCTTGTGCATGCAGACGTGGCTCCTTGGGTGTTGCTATGTCTGTGATGGGTCATGTGGGGTGTGAGTCTGCTGTTCATGTCCGTGTGCACATTGTTCACTTGTTCGTGACAGTGGGCGGTGCTGCGTGTTCGTGTGCTACGTGACATGTCCCATGTGTTGGTGGTGTTATGGTCCTCATGCCTCCAGTAATCCAGCCCTGTCCAGTTTCCCACCTGCAAGTTGTTCGTGCGTGCACTGTACTGGATGCCACATGGCTCTAAGCGGGGGTGCTCCATGTTGCAGGTCTGTGGGGGTGGGGGGGTGTAGTGGGTCGTGGGGGTGGCTGTACACCCACTGACACCGATTGCTGTGGACCGTGATGTCTGCCTTTCGGCTGTCGTTGTGCACTGCGGTGGCTGACACGTGGCTGTGGGGTGTGGGGGATGCTCCTCCTTGCTGTGCTGTGGGACTGGGGCCTGGTGTGTGTTGTACTTGGGCTGTCCACCGTCCCACCCACTGCACTTTGTGTTCCTGCCACTTACCTGTTACTTGTCGGTTAGTGCAGCTGTGGCGGACACATGGGTGTGGTGGGTGCTCGTTGTGGCGCTTCTGGCATATTTGGGGACCTGTTGGTGGTTACGTGGCTGGCTTAGTGTACACATGTCCCCACGCATCTTACAGTTGTTCGGTTTGGCCTGTGTGTGGTAGTGTCTGTTGCATGTGCGTGTGTTGTGTTGTGTATTGTGTGCTGGACATGGGGGTGTTTGTCCCTGGGAGCTGTGGCATGGTAGTTGCGCATGTGAGTACATAGCGGTGTGCTAGTATACATTAGTTTGTACTTACCAGCCTCCACTCCCCCTGCTAATCCGGCGAGGATCTCCGGATGTATTACGACTCGCACCTTCTCCTCCCACGCTTTGAAGGTCTTAAAGAGCGCGGGATTCCCTCCGCCAGTGACGGCAGCCAGCTCTCTGTTTTTGCCCTCCTTCTTCTTGACCAGGCTCTTTACGTCATTCCAACGTTTGTTAATTTCTCCTCTGTTCCTGGGCAGGGTCCCGACTGCATTGACCTGGTCTACGATCCGGTTCCACATTCTGTTTCTGGTGGCTAGTGGTGTGTGCTGGACCATGTTCCCATAGATTTGTGGGTACACCTTGATGATCTCGTCGACCATGACCGTCAGCTCCATGGGCGTGAACTTGGGCATCCTTTGTGGTGCCATGGTGTTTGTGGTGCTGGTGCGGTGTGTGTTGTGTAATGTGCAGGGGGTTTGTGGTGCCGGTGTTTGGTGGTGGTGGTGGTTGTGATGTGTGCGTTTCTGTGGTGTGCTGCTGTCCTTGCTGTGTCACTGTGTCCTCTCCTCTCCTCTCTGGTTTGCAATGTAGCAAGGGGTTGTGGTCTGTGGGAGTGCTGCTTTTGTACTCACCTATGTGGGTGTGTCCTCATGGTCTGTTGTTTTCAGGTGTGTTGTGTCTGGGGTTCTGGCCTTTGTATTTTTTGTTTGTCCGGGGGTGTTTTCGGGATGTGTACTCTGCTTGTGTATTTGTGCGTGCCTTGCTGTGTGGACTTGTTGGCCATGTTGTGTGCTATTGGTTTTGTGTGCGGATGGTTTCTGTGCAGGTACGTGGGCGCCATGGCTTCTGCCGTGTCGATTCTCATCGGCGTTGTTTGCGCTGGCGGGCGGTATATTTGTTGTTTTTCCGCGCTCATGGCGGTGCGATCGTAATTTCACGTGCGGTGTGTCGGCCGTGTGGGCGGGCGGTTTTGTGTGGTCGTGCGTGTTTCCGTCCGTGGCGGGCGGTTTGACTCCGACTCGGACGATGGCGGGCGGTATTTTGTGTGATTTTTCCGCCAATGGCGGTTTTCGGTTTGTGTACTCATAATGGCGTGGTCGGTGTTCAGGCGGTGTGTGCGGGCGGATTTTTGCCGCTTCCATGCCTGGCGGATTTATTTACGCCGGGTATCGTAATGTGCCCCTTATTTAGGTATTAATTGTTAACGTTGTGTTCCATATTTGCGGCCTAGTTAGTATTTTTCTATTTATGTCGTTTTTACGTTAATATTGTGTGAATAATGTTTGTAGTGATGTTTTAAAGTGTATTATGTGTACATTTGTGTGGGTGGGAATGTTTGGTTTTCTCTTTTAGGTTTTACGACGAAGAAATTTGGAAATACGGAACATTGCGTTTTTTTTTTTTAAAGGAAGTGTGTATTAGTTATATTAACTAATATTTATTTTACACTTCCTTTTATATTCGGTTTTCATGGAGCCGTTCTCAATTTTATACGTTTTTTCCGGTTTTTTATGGTTACTGGATTGTCGAATTTTTACCTGGAGGATTAAGTTTATGACACAGTTGTATTTTTACATTTTATTGGGGTTCATTTTTAATATCTATGGATTGTGAACTACCTGGATTATTTTGGAAGATGTGGCATTTTCGTATTAGAGCAGCGGGAAAGGTAAGTGTTTTTAAATATTTTAATTGTGGGAGGGAAGTTATATTATTTTAAATACTGTAGTTGTTTAGTTGCTTTGCTGTTTAATTAATTTGTCTATATATATGTTTTTATAAATTAATAACATATATTACACAAAATAATTAATTTTTTGATTTAAAAGAATGCACTGTTTTTATTCTAATAATTGTTTGTTGAGAATGGTAAATTTAAATTGTTTACATGTTTTAGAGTAGAGTTTTAGCTATCATATTTAAGTACTCAAGGCCTCTTGTGGAAGGGTATAGCTGAACTGAGGAGATACTGATAGATTTGACTAGTTTGTCTAGATAGTTTTGGTTTTAATTGGATGACAGATTGTTGCATTCTCAGTTCTTGGAAGCTTTGTTCTTTTTGTATGGCAAGTAATAGTTTATGTAGGGTAGGAGTGCTTCGTCCTGTAGAAGATAGGAAGGCATTATGCCAACCCTCAACTGCGTTGTTTGTTTTAGCTTCTTGGTTAAGTGTAGTTAGATACACATTCCACCAAGGAATTTGGAATTTAGGTTGACGTCTATGGCCTGATCGGTGTAATCTCCCCACCCAGGTATCCTCAAAATAATCTAGGAGGGGAGATAATTTTTGTTTATTTTGTAGGTAAAATGGACTTTCAATTAAAATGTTATAATGCTCAGCCACATCTGTCACTGGCACATAGGCCAGGGCTATTAGATTTTTTATTTGGTATGCAAAGGTAATATTTGTTGCATATTCCACACTAAGGAGCCCATTATGATAACGGGCGGATCGCCAACGCCCGTATGGCAGTGGTGATCCGCCTGCTATTTCTCACCGCCCGCCACCCATTTCCCCCGCCATATTAGTATGGCGGGGGTACCGCGGCGGACGGGAAGACCGTCCGCCACTTTTCCCGCCCGGTCCATAAGTCGACCGGGCGGAAAAGGTTTTAATATTGTGGCGGTGTCTGTTAGACAACGCCATCCATATTACGATACATGCGGGGATGTGCCTTTCCGTGGCGGCATTGCCGCAACGGAAAGGCATGTGGTCTTTTCTATTGGGGGCCCATAGCGGGCCCCCAGGAAGTTGGGGGGTGGGTGGTGCACATGGGGGGTACCTATGGTACCCCCCTGCATTTGCATGCACAACATGGCAGGCACCGCGCGGTGCCTGCCACGTTGTGCATGCAAATGCACGACATGCCTTTTTGGCATTGCGGCGGGTGGTGCTGAAAGCACCGCCCGCCGCAATGTTAAGAATGCAGGATGCGCCCGCCAGTGTGGCGGGTGCATCCTAATCACCCCCGCGGGACCACCACACTTATGGCGGGCGGTCCCTTTCTCCGTCATGCCCTAAGTGCAGATTTCTGTAAATGTCTCCATAAACATTGGTTGAAATGGAAGTAACATCCTTGTATAGATGTGTGGGGTACAATTTAAGGATAGAATTTATCATGGCTTGCTCAAAGTCTATTTCTATTCTTTGAGGAAAAAAGTTGTTTGTAACATTTCAGTATATATTGCATTCTGTTTATTTGGTAATAATGCATATATAAAGGGGATGCAACTGTGATGATATTGCCCATGGATACTGTACAGTTGGTAGAATGGTTTGGGGCATATGGTGAAGGTGCCATCCATCATCCATGTTTGGCATTGTTGAAGTTTAGTTATATTGTTTGCTGTAGCAAACATAATAATCCTTTTATCTTTATTTTTATTGTCAAAGAAAATAAAAGGTTCATCACTGTGTGTTATACTTAGTTCTGGGGGAATTATGACATCTTCAAAATTTTTAGGCGTAGGTATTGTCGGTGTTGTTGCTTTTTTGGTCCTAGCTATTGTTCTTTTAATAGAAGCAATTGATGGTAATTGACCTGTTGCTTCTTTGGGTATTTTAGGTAACATTTCTTTAAGTATAACACTTGTAGGAAGTTGTGAGCTACTACTTAATTCTTTTATATTCTCAAGGGTTGATCTCACTTCAATTTCAGAAACATTTGGCAGATGGTTATGCTCTCTAGTATATAATACAGTTGTTTCCCTGGTGGTAGCACGACCATAACATTTATTTGAGTAATATTTTGAACATTTCCAGTTCACTTTAAGGTCCGTTTGCTTCTCTTGGGTGTAGACGTACCCCAAATAACACAATAAGAATTTCCCTTTCTGAGATGTTATAGATTGGGCACCTTCAGTCATTGTGATGTGGAACATTCTATGAAAATGAAGATATTTGAAAAAGAATATTATACATGTTTATATGAATAGTAAAAATGCATTTTTAATATATACTTACCAAGTGTTATTTAGTTGTAGTTGAATGGAGATGTTCTTTGTTCAATAAATGCTGTTTGGTTGAAGTACTCTGTGAAAGGAAAATAAAGCATATTTTATTTCATGTTTTACAATTTTACATGGGGTGGTATTGGTGTTTGGGATAGACTATAGTTTTATTAACGTTTTTGTTTGATTTTACAAAGGCTTTTAAAAAAGTTTAAAAGTCTAAATGGGGTGGTTTTGGCGTTTAGGATATATTAGGTGTTCAGTTGCCTTTTAGTGAGATTTTACAAATGTTTTTTAAAGTATACTTACTTTGTTAGTCAGCTGTTTTTGCAAGGTGAAATCTTTTTTCTCGTTTTTGGAGTAATAGAAAGAGATAAAATATATAAGTTAGTAATTTTAGTTAGCAATTGAAATCTGTGTTACATTTCAATTTAACAGTTTATTTAGAAATGGTAATTTACTTACTTTTTACTAAGTGTAGTAGGCTTGATTTTAAAGCTGTGTTTGATAGTGGTGAAAATCCGGCAGAGTTTCCCCTTCCTTAATTATTTTGGTTTAAGGTGTAAAAGAAGACAGATTTTTCTTTGTTTATATAGTGTGTTTTTAATTGTTTGTTGAAATTCATTGGTTTATTTAGATCTTTTGTATTTCTATTGGTTAATTTGTATTTTGTTTCTTTGTTTGGTAATTGTTTTCCTTATATGGAAAACGCTAATTAAGAGTAATTTTTTTTTTGGGTGAAAAAGGAGATGTTGAACTAATTATATTAAAAAAAATATGTATAATATTGTTAGAAATGGGGGTCTCTAGTTGGCAATGGCTGGTGCCACTGTCCAAATAGGGACCCTTCTTCCTAAGTCAGGGCAAGTGGGCTACCCCCTTTGATAACCCCTGCTCAACCCTGTGGTAACGTAGCACGAGCAGTTAGGCCTATCGCAGAGGCAGTGTGTGAAGCATTTATGACCATGCACAATAAGGCAGTAACGACACCACAAAAGGACACAACTCAAGTAGGTATAGAAAAAATAGTATCTTTATCTAAGGTTTAGTACGAGACTCTCAAAAGCGTTTTAACCAGTCACAATGCATGTAAATCAGTAGGGACTTAAAAAGGCAATACGTATTCACCAGAACGTGGCACTGACTGAGTTCAAGGCCTGGGTCTACGCGACCCGTTGCGCACCAGATACCTGCCGTTGGACGGGGACACAGCACATAGCTTCTCGAAGAAGCGGAGACGGTGACAGGTGGACTCCCAGCGACCACCGTTCTCGATGGCAGTGGTCCACAAAGTGCACTCACAATGATTCGGGCACTCGGGGACAGGCGGGCTCCCCGCGGCAGCAGCACGTGGCTGCGGCGGCCCGGGCTGGTGGTGGCGATGACTCTCGTCGTGCAGCTCCGTGGTGGGCTCGGGGCGGCAGCAGCGCTCTCCTAGTTGCGGCGGCCCACGGGACGATTCACGATGGTGCAAGGTTGACAAAGACGCGGGCACTCAGCGGCAGCAGCTCTCTCTTAGCTGCGGCGGCCCACAGGACAAATCCCAATGATGCAAAGTTAGCAAAGGTGCGAGCACTCCGCGGCAGTAGCTCTCTCTTAGCTGCGGCGGCTCACAGGACAAATCAGATGATGCAAAGTTAGCAAAGGTGCGAGCACTCAGCGGCGGCAGCCCTCTCTTGGCTGCGGCAGCTCACAGGACAAATCTTGGTGATGCAAAGATAGCAAAGGTGTGAGCACTCCACGGCAGCAGCTCTCTCTTAGCTGCGGCAGCTCACAGGACAAATCACGATGATGCAAAGTTAGCAAAGGTGCGAGCACTCCGCGGCAGCAGCTCTCTCTTAGCTGCGGCGGCGCACAGGACAAATCACGATGATGCAAAGTTAGCAAGGGTGCGAGCACTCAGCGGCGGCCGCTCTCTCTTAGCTGCGGCGGCTCACAGGACAAATCATGATGATGCAAAGTTAGCAAGGGTGCGAGCACTCAACGGCGGCAGCTCTCTCTTAGCTGCGGCGGCTCACAGGACAAATCACGATGATGTAGAGTTAGCAAGGGTGCGAGCACTCAGCGGCGGCAGCTCTCTCTTAGCTGCGGCGGCTCACAGGACAAATCACGATGATGCAAAGTTAGCAAGGGCGCGAGCACTCAGCGGCGGCAGCTCTCTCTTAGCTGCGGCGGCTCACAGGACAAATCACGATGTTGCACAACGGACACAAGTGCGGGCATCCAGCTGCGGCAGCTCTCTTAGCTGCGGCGGCCCACAGGGTTTCAGCGAAGGTTCTGAGGATTCAAAATAAGGCGGGCACTCAGCGGCGGCAGCTCTCTCTTAGCTGCGGCGGCCCACACAGTTTCAGCGAAGGTTCTGAGGATTCAAATTAAGGCGGGCACTCAGCGGCGGCAGCGCTCTCTTAGCTGCGGCGGCCCACACAGTTTCAGCGAAGGTTCTGAAGATTCAAATTAGGGCGGGCACTCAGCGGCAGCAGCTCTCTCTTAGCTGCGGCGGCCCACACACAGAGTTCACAAGGGTTCCCAGTCCGCGTTCCTCACAGTAGGACTAGAGGTTCCGGATTACTCGATGGAGGCCTGACCTGCAAGTAGAATTCCTAGCAAAGGAATTCGGGCGGCTGACGGGGTGAAGTCTAATGTCCCTGAGACTTCAGCAGGAGGCGCTCTCAATTCAGGCCCTTGGGTAGTTTCTTCAGCAAGCTTGGTGAAAGTTTCAAAGTCCTTTCCTCTGTCCGCTCGGACAGAGTTTCGTCTTGACATCCAGAAGGAACACACCGCACCAGGTTTCAGCGCAGCGTTTTATACATAAAAAGTCTTTGTTCTCTGCAGTCACAAATCACTGCATCCAGCCAGAACCAGTTCGGTGGGGTCGGGGAGCACTTGGTTTACGAGGAGACATCCTGCCCTTTGAGAATCTGGGGGTCTGCTATCAGACGCCCAGTGGGAGGTGAAGCCATCATTCACCTTGCCAGGCACGGCCCTGCTCAGAACAAAGAGTCACCCCTCACCCTACTCTAAATTCCGATCTCTCTCTCCAGCCAGGTCTGACCCAGCTGGCCCTGCTGCTCCAAAACCAGACGGCCAATACACACGCTAGCAAAGCCTACAGGAAAGCTGAGGCCAGAAAATACCTCGTTTCTAGCAGAGGTATTTTCGAACACGGGCTACGCAAATAATCCTTACTAAAAGATGTAGCTCAATGTCCTGAGCTTAAACATATCAAATTCGACGTTCCTATCAGGTTCCTGGGGGCAGGTAGGATTAGGGCATGTAATACTCAGCCTGCCCATTCTGGCCTATGAGAACGGATAGCCTCACAATAGTAAACAGTGAAATGGAGAGTAACTCGCTATTAGAACATGCTACACAGACATACTTTGAAAGCTGCTTCGGTGGGTAGCGCAAATCAGCGCTGCCGGCCCATCAGCAGTATTTGGTCTACCAGCCCTGGGCACACACAGTGCACTGATACTAGGGACTGACAGGTAAACCAACCGAGACAATTATGATTATCCCAATTCATGCAGTTATCTTTACACAGGGAGCATTCGCGCTGTGTCACTGATTGGCAGTGGCACAGCGCCCAGAGCATCTAAATCCAGCCAACATAAAAGGTAAGAAGCGAAAAGAGGAAGGGAGACCCGCGCCAATGATGCCAGGTCTAACACGCGTCCCCTCCAGCTGAAATGTGGGGAGAACTAACCATTCCCTTGGGAGTTCTCATCACTAAGGCGGAAAAACCTGGACAGACCGTCAGCATTGGCGTGTCCTGTACCAGGGCGGTGTTCCACCGTGAAATCCATACCCTGTAGGGAAATGGACCACATCAACAACTTGGGATTCTCACCCCTCATATGCATCAACCATCTAAGGGGCCTTTGGTCTGTCTGAACCCGGAAGTGAGTCCCAAACAGATATGGTCTCAGCTTCTTCAGCGCCCAGACCACAGCAAATGCCTCACGCTCAATTGCACTCCATCTCTGTTCCCGGGGAAGTAACCTCCTGCTTAGGAAGGCTACCGGTTGGTCTAGTCCCTCCTCATTGATTTGTGACAGAACAGCCCCTATACCATGCTCTGAGGCGTCTGTCTGGACAACAAATTCCTTTGAAAAGTCGGGCGCCTGAAGCACGGGTGCGGTGCACATGGCAGTCTTCAGGGCGTCAAAAGCGTTCTGACAGGTGTCAGTCCAGTTTACCTTCTTTGGCTGCTTCTTAGAAGTCACTTCAGTCAAGGGGGCAACAATGTTGCCATATCCCTTGACAAACCTCCTGTAGTAACCTGTGAGTCCTAAGAAGGCTCTCACCTGCGTCTGAGTCTTGGGGGGTTCCCACGCCAGGATAGTTTCAATTTTGGGCTGAAGGGGCGCCACCTGGCCGCTCCCCACCTGGTGCCCCAAATACACTACAGAACCCTGCCCAATCTGGCACTTACTGGCTTTGATTGTGAGGCCTGCCTTCCGCAGTGCCATCAATACCTCCCAGAGGTGGCGCAGGTGGTCCTCCCAAGAGGAGCTAAACACCGCAATGTCATCCAGGTAGGCAGCACTGAAGTCTTCCAGCCCAACCAACACCCTGTTGACCAGCCTCTGAAAGGTGGCAGGGGCATTCTTCATTCCAAAGGGCATCACCCAGAACTGGTAGTGCCCATCGGGTGTGGAGAAGGCTGACCTCTCCTTTGCTCCCTCGGTCAAGGCGATCTGCCAATACCCAGACGTCAAATCAAATGTGCTGAGGTATTTTGCAGCCCCTAACCGATCTATGAGCTCATCTGCTCTGGGGATGGGGTGCGCGTCAGTCTTTGTGACTGAATTGAGGCCCCAATAGTCCACGCAGAACCGAAGTTCTGGGGTGGTACCAGGCGCTGCAGCTTTTGGTACCAGGACCACTGGGCTGGACCAAGGGCTGCTAGAGGACTCAATCACCCCAAGGGCAAACATTTTGGTCACCTCATCCTTAATGTAGGCCCTTACCCGGTCAGTCACTCGGTAAGCCTTGTGCTTAATGGGAGGACTGTCCCCGGTGTCCACGTCATGGACACACCAATCAGTGACACTAGGCACCAGGGAGAACAGATCACTGAATTGCCCCAACAGTTGGCGACAATCACCCTGCTGCTGTCAAGGTCAGACAAGCACTCTTACCTGAGGAGTACTTGATAGATGTTTCGCAGAGACGCTATGAGCCAACTTCCCAAAAACCCTATCTTTTAACCTGTGTAACGGTTACAGACACAAAGGCTAAGGGATAAGGTGTAGGGAGGAGGGCCGGATATGGACGCTGGCTTCTTCCTGTTGTCGACCTGCGAGGCAACAGGGTAGATTTAGACTCTAACCTCAAGTATTGATTGGCACAGTCACTTCTCTGTCTTTACGTTTCTTGATAAAGCACTAAATATGTATCCTACCTGCGATAGTCAGAAGTCTTGCGTAGCGTCCGTGGAGTCTGGTGACTGAGTTTGGGAGTTGTGTTGCGAGGTGATTGTCGCCTGGCTAGCAGTTCAGTCTGGTATCTCGTGCTGAAATAAGTCCTGAGGTTATGAAAGAGAATAACGTATTAGTTACAGACGTTCCTTACTTTTCAATTGCTTTAGACACTTATCTTACTACAATTTATTCCACCCCAAAACTTACTGCTGTGTGTTCCAGTAGTTATGCTCCGTCACGTGATGCCTTAAAAGAAACTACAATACAATATTCAAAACTACAGTTAACATATTCTTTGAACTTTCTGTAAAATGTTCTTGGTTCTGTAATGCTTTTCCTTATAGAAAAAACGCTCCAAAAATTAGGTCTCTTAATGTCTTAATAACGCTGTCTTGCGATGGGCGCCTTTAAACAAGAAACTGTTCACTTAGCTTTCATGTTGTTTTTGTCTTTCAGGATCGAGGATCGGCGAGGAGACCAGAAGATGCCTTTGTGAAGTTCGTTTCCATGCAACGAAGCCAAGAAGATTCCTGCTTGAAGAGGCAACGAAGATCAGGTAAGCCGGTATTTCCTTGCTACTCCGATGGAAGGCTAAGCGATTTTCAGAACACGGGTGTGGCTATTTATAGTCTGGCAACACCCGAACATCTAAGCACACGTTGCACGTCTTCTGCGTGCAGCGTCAAAGTCTCCACTGTGAAACCGGAGCTTTTCCCAAATGCAGACAAGCCGCGAGTAAAACGAACATTTTCTCAAAGATGCACATCATCCTTGATGGATCCCAGCGGCTGCCACAATGTTCTAAGTCTATTTATGTGGCGTGTGGTACCTATAATACAGCACTTATAATACAGCATTCGCAATCACACCATGTATTACTTCATACACGATACGACAAATAGAATGTTACAAAAGAGAACAGAAGCACAGATCGTATTCATAATAAAGTCTAGACACTTTCATATTTCCAATACACTTTTGGAGTGCAGGATGCACGGGACAGGGGTGGGTATTAACAGGGGTAATGAACAGGATAAGCAGCTATGGTGTCTAGAGATGGGATAACGTAGCTGAATCATGACAGCTGCTCAGGAGTCAGTGTGGTGGAGAGGACCACACCCTCCACTGACCCATCTCGCTCCCCTGCACACAAAGGTCAGGGAGGGGCTCGCTCTCCTCCTCCATCCCAGCATCTGTGGCCAGAAGCATGCCCACTTCAGACCTCTCAAAGTGGGGCTTCAGGCGGTTAACATGCAGGACCCGCAAGGGGTTCCTGGGAGACTGCAAGTCCACCACGTAGGTAACAGGACTCTTGCGCTCCACCACCTCAAAGGGGCCGGTCCACCTATCCTGGAGCGCACAGGGCTCCACCGGGGCCATGACCCAAACTTTTTGTCCAGGCTGAAACTCGATCAGAGTGGCATTCTGATCGTGCCAGCGTTTCATCTCTTCCTGGCTGGCTTCCAGGTTTGCCTCAGCAAGTTTCCTGAAACGCCGAGTCTGGTTCCTGAAGGCCAGCATGTAACTAAACACATCCTGGGGAGGTTTCCTGGGAGATTGCTCCCAGCCTTCCTTGACCAGACTCAGAGGCCCTCTTACCGGGTGACCATAGAGCAGCTCAAAGGGACTGAACCCTAAGGACTTCTGTGGCACCTCACGGTAAGCAAACATCAGGCATGGCAAGAGGACATCCCACTTACGCCTCATGGGCTCGCCTAGGCCCATAATCATGCCCTTAAGGGTCCGGTTGAATCTCTCAACCATCCCATTGCCCTGGGGGTGGTAAGGAGTGGTGAACTTATATGTTACCCCACACTCCTCCCACAGAGACTTCATGGACTTGGAGATGAAGTTAGTTCCCCTATCGGACACCACCTCTCTGGGGAATCCCACACGGGAGAAAATCCCCATCAGTGCCCGTCCCACCACAGGGGCCATCACTGTCCTGAGCGGGATGGCCTCAGGGTACCGGGTGGCATGGTCCACCAAGACCAGGATGAACCTGTTGCCCATGGCTGTCTTGGGATCCAGAGGCCCCACAATATCAATGCCCACTCTCTCGAATGGGGTGCTCACCATAGGAAAGGGCTGTAGTGGGGCCTTAATCTTCCCCCCACTCTTCCCACTTGCCTGGCAAGTCTCACCCGTCCTGCAGTGAGCATCTGAGCTCCTGCGCATCTGGGGCCAATAGAAGTGGGTGACCAGCCTCTCAAAGGTCTTGGTCTGCCCCAGATGTCTGGCCAGTGGCACATCATGAGCCAACCCCAGTAGGAAGGTCCTGAAGCGCTGGGGTACCACCAGCACACGGGGTGACCCAGGCTCAGCAACCTTAGGCTCGCTGTAAAGGAGGTCGTTCTCCCAATAGATCCAATGTGACCCTGTCTGGTCACCTGCTGCCTGGGTGGCGGCCTGTCGCCGCACCCCCTCAAGAGAAGGGCAGGTTCTCTGCTGCTCGCAAAATTCCTCCCTGGAGGGCCCCCCTTCCTGCTGCCAATGGGTCAGCTCCGGCAGGTCCCCCAGTTCGGCCACTTGTTCCCCTGTAGGTTCCAGGGCATCCCCCTCAAGGTCTGCTCCCTCCGGGACCGTGGGAACCGCGAGGGCCGGTTTCCCGCGCCCCCTACCCCTTCTCTTTGAGGCAGGGGCCTGGGCCATACTTTCAGGCTCCAGACCCTCCTGAACATCCTTCTGAGCTGCCATGGACCGAGTGGTCACACACGCCCACTCAGGCAAACCCAACATTTCCAAATGAGACTTTCTCTCCACCGTAGCCCACGGGGAGTTCTCCAGATCATTGCCCAACAGACAGTCTACAGGCATGGCGGCCCTCACAGCCACTTGAAGAGTTCCTGTGACCCCCCCCACTCGAAGGGAACCTGAGCCACTTCACACTGGCTCTCTGAGTTGTCTGCTGACACTACGGGGCAGAATGCATGGGGGACAACTTGCTCTTTGGACACCAACCGGGAGCTGACAGCAGTCACACTAGCTCTGGTGTCCCTGAGAGCCTCCACCCTATGGCCATTGATGGTCACCCACTGCCGGTACTTCTGAGTGTTGGTCGGCAGTGTGGGGTTAGGGACCTTCTCGAAGTCCCCTAGCGAGACAAGGGTTAACCCTATGAGATCCCACCCACCTTGGACCTGCATTTCCCCCCCCCCCAGGGCTACACTGGCAATCTGGCGGGATGGTGCATGGGGTGGTGCACGAGGGGATGCATCGGGGTCCCTCTGGGAACACTGGGGATCATAATGCAGGTGGCCCACTTGACCACACTTGAAACAAGTAAGGGGACCCCTATGAACAGGCCTACCTGTCGGGGACACTGGCTTCTTCTCAGGGGGAGGCTGGGACACCACAGCTTGGTTCCCTTGGGAATTACTTTGGGGCCCTCTCTGGAACTCCCTCTGTTTACCCTTGTCCCCCCCACTTTTCTGCTGGGGACCCTGCCCACCTCTGGCGAAGTCTCCCATAAAACCTTTGCGGACCCGGGTGCTCACCCAGCGGACCGCCTCCTCAGCAAGCTTCCTAGGGTTAGTTAGCTTGCTATCAATCAGGTGCTGGCGTAGCTCTGGAAAACAGTTACTGGACAAATGCTCCCACGCAAACAAATCATACAATTGCTCGAAAGTTTCCACTTTGCTACCTTTTACCCAGCGATCCATTGCTCTGCAGAAAAAAGACACATATTCAACCCACGTGGTACCCTCTAACTTCTTACAGGTCCTAAACCTCTGCCTGTACATTTCCGGGGTCAAACCATAACGGGTCATCAAAGCTTCTTTCATATGGGCATACACCATCCTGCTCTCCTCAGGCAGGTCCAACAGGGTATCCCTACCATCACTCACAAAGCGCCCCCACAATCCCGCTCCCCAATCCTGCTCAGGGACCTGGTGGGACACCATTGCTATCTCATATGCGGCAAACCATTGCCCAATATCCTCACTCTTGTGAAAATCCTTAATGACATCCTTAGGAATATAAACTCTACTCTCAGGAGTTACTAAAGGTATGCTGCCACCAGAGGGGAGACCGGGACACTCCTCGCCCTGATCTCTATCTCCCTCAACATTCTCTCATGTTCCATTCTCATTTTTTCAAGTTCAAATGACAATCGATTCTTCTCAATGTCTAACTTCTTACTCTCAAGGTCCTTCTGACCTTCCAATTTAGCCATCTCCAAACTATGCCTCCTATCTCTCTCCCTGTCCTCCAGCTCTTCTGGGGTCAGGCTCCTTTGGGATACACTAGTACCTGGATTGGAGGGTGTTCTATCTCCCCCTCTACTGCATCATCCTGCTGCCCTCCAGCATTCTCTTCCTCATCCCCAGCAGACTCTCTCGCTTCCCACCAGGCCGTCAGCGCCTTGTGGTACTCCTCCTTCCTAGAGAGACCTATCACGGGGACTGCGAATTGCCTACAAAATGACTTCAGCTGTTTGGCAGTATAGGTATCTAATCTTTCCTCCTCAAAGGCGAGATCCTCCGAAGCATTGGAGGTTGGCCTTCCCATATTAGCAGTACTCATGGCTGCGATCAACAATTCAATACTAAAACAACCAACTAAAACAAATTTGGAGAGAAAAAAAATCTGCGCGTGTCTGCGCTTTGGTCTGTACTCACTAGTGGTGTCTACCAGTTATTGTACGTGGATCATAAATGCAAGTCCTGATCCTCACCGCTAACCGCCAATGTTAGAAATGAGGGTCTCTAGTTGGCAATGGCTGGCAGCACTGTCCAAATAGGGACCCTTCTTCCTAAGTCAGGGCAAGTGGGCTACCCCCTTTGATAACCCCTGCTCAACCCTGTGGTAACGTAGCACGAGCAGTTAGGCCTATCTCAGAGGCAGTGTGTGAAGCATTTATGACCATGCACAATAAGGCAGTAACGACACCACAAAAGGACACAACTCAAGTAGGTATAGAAAAAATAGTATCTTTATCTAAGGTTTAGTACGAGACTCTCAAAAGCGTTTTAACCAGTCACAATGCATGTAAATCAGTAGGGACTTAAAAAGGCAATACGTATTCACCAGAACGTGGCACTGACTGAGTTCAAGGCCTGGGTCTACGCGACCCGTTGCGCACAAGATACCTGCCGTTGGACGGGGACACAGCACGTAGCTTCTCGAAGAAGCGGAGATGGTGACAGGCGGACTCCCAGCGACCACCGTTCTCGATGGCAGTGGTCCGCAAAGTGCACTCACAATGATTCGGGCACTCGGGGACAGGCGGGCTCCCCGCAGCAGCACGCAGCTGCGGCGGCCCGGGCTGGTGGTGGCGATGACTCTCGTCGTGCAGCTCTGTGGTGGGCTCGCGGCGGCAGCAGCGCTCTCCTAGCTGCGGCGGCCCATGCGACGATTCACGATGGTGCAAGGTTGACAAAGACGCGGGCACTCAGCGGCAGCAGCTCTCTCTTAGCTGCGGCAGCCCACAGGACAAATCCCAATTATGCAAAGTTAGCAAAGGTGCGAGCACTCCGCAGCAGCAGCTCTCTCTTAGCTGCGGCGGCTCACAGGACAAATCAGATGATGCAAAGTTAGCAAAGGTGCGAGCACTCAGCGGCGGCAGCCCTCTCTTAGCTGCGGCGGCTCACAGGACAAATCTCGGTGATGCAAAGTTAGCAAAGGTGTGAGCACTCCGCGGCAGCAGCTCTCTCTTAGCTGCGGCGGCTCACAGGACAAATCACGATGATGCAAAGTTAGCAAAGGTGCGAGCACTCCGCGGCAGCAGCTCTCTCTTAGCTGCGGCGGCGCACAGGACAAATCACGATGATGCAAAGTTAGCAAGGGTGCGAGCACTCAGCGGCGGCAGCTCTCTCTTAGCTGCGGCGGCTCACAGGACAAATCACGATGATGCAAAGTTAGCAAGGGTGCGAGCACTCAGCGGTGGCAGCTCTCTCTTAGCTGCGGCGGCTCACAGGACAAATCACGATGATGCAGAGTTAGCAAGGGTGTGAGCACTCAGCGGCGGCAGCTCTCTCTTAACTGCGGTGGCTCACAGGACAAATCACGATGATGCAAAGTTAGCAAGGGTGCGAGCACTCAGCGGCGGCAGCTCTCTCTTAGCTGCGGCGGCTCACAGGACAAATCACGATGTTGCACAACGGACACAAGTGCGGGCATCCAGCGGCGGCAGCTCTCTTAGCTGCGGCAGCCCACAGGGTTTCAGCGAAGGTTCTGAGGATTCAAAATAAGGCGGGCACTCAGCGGCGGCAGCTCTCTCTTAGCTGCGGCGGCCCACACAGTTTCAGCGAAGGTTCTAAGGATTCAAATTAAGGCGGGCACTCAGCGGCGGCAGCGCTCTCTTAGCTGCGGCGGCCCACACAGTTTCAGCGAAGGTTCTGAAGATTCAAATTAGGGCGGGCACTCAGCGGCGGCAGCTCTCTCTTAGCTGCGGCGGCCCACACACAGAGTTCACAAGGGTTCCCAGTCCGCTTTCCTCACAGTAGGACTAGAGGTTCCGGATTACTCGATGGAGGCCTCACCTGCAAGTAGAATTCCTAGCAAAGGAATTCGGGCGGCTGACGGGGTGAAGCCTAATGTCCCTGAGACTTCAGCAGGAGGCGCTCTCAATTCAGGCCCTTGGGTAGTTTCTTCAGCAAGCTTGGTGAAAGTTTCAAAGTCCTTTCCTCTGTCCGCTCGGACAGAGTTTCGTCTTGACATCCAGAAGGAACACACCGCACCAGGTTTCAGCGCAGCGTTTATACCTAAAAGTCTTTGTTCTCTGCAGTCACAAATCACTGCATCCAGCCAGAACCAGTTCGGTGGGGTCGGGGAGCACTTGGTTTACGAGGCGACATCCTGCCCTTTGAGAATCTGGGGGTCTGCTATCAGACGCCCAGTGGGAGGTGGAGCCATCATTCACCTTGCCAGGCACGGCCCTGCTCAGATCAAAGAGTCACCCCTCACCCTACTCTAAATGCCGATCTCTCTCTCCAGCCAGGTCTGACCCAGCTGGCCCTGCTGCTCCAAAACCAGATGGCCAATACACACGCTAGCAAAGCCTACAGGAAAGCTGAGGCCAGAAAATACCTCGTTTCTAGCAGAGGTATTTTCGAACACGGGCTACGCAAATAATCCTTACTAAAAGATGTATCTCAATGTCCTGAGCTTAAACATATCAAATTCGACGTTCCTATCAGGTTCCTGGGGGCAGGTAGGATTAGGGCATGTAATACTCAGCCTGCCCATTCTGGCCTATGAGAACGGATAGCCTCACAATAGTAAACAGTGAAATGGAGGGTAACTCGCTATTAGAACATGCTACACAGACATACTTTAAAAGCTGCTTCGGTGGGTAGCGCAAATCAGCGCTGCCGGCCCATCAGCAGTATTTGGTCTACCAGCCCTGGGCACACACAGTGCACTGATACTAGGGACTGACAGGTAAACCAACCGAGCCAATTATGATTATCCCAATTCATACAGTTATCTTTACACAGGGAGCATTCGCGCTGTGTCACTGATTGGCAGTGGCCCAGTGCCCAGAGCATCTAAATCCAGCCAACATAAAAGGTAAGAAGCGAAAAGGGGAAGGGAGACCCGCGCCAATGATGCGAGGTCTAACAAATATGTATTAAAAAGTTTGAATATGTTGCAAGTATATGTTTAGAAATATTATTATTTGTGTGTTTATTATGTTATTATTTATTTATGTTGTTATTATTTTGATAGATATGTTTTTAGTTTAATTTAATGTGATATGTATGTTTATGTAATTTATTGTATTTATGGTGTTAAAAGTAATCGTTTTTATGTATATTTGAGTTGTCAATATATTGTAAAAAACGATAATATTGATGTCTATATTTTTGTACACGATATTTTGGACATGTCCGATACTTATTTATAAACGTCGATAATTTGTATTGCGATATTTATGTGTGCGATATTTGTGTAGTCGATATAGTTGCATTACGATATTGTGGTATCGATATTAGTGTATTTTTATTATTAAGTATACAACATCGATATTTTTGATGTCGATATTTTTGCGTCAAAATATTTGCAGTTCGATAATGTGACTTTCGGTATTATGTCAGTGATTCGGCGTCCGCACCACGTGGCTCAATCATGAAGGGTCCATGACTTGTGGCACCCGAGGGCCTGCATCCGGCAGGGCCGTGGCAATGACTTGCGTGCACTGAGTTAGTGGCACCCGCTGAACTGCGGCTGGCAGGGGCCTACCGGCATGGGGCCATGACTTGCGTTGCACAGGGTTAGTGGCACCCGCTGCACTGTGGCTGGCAAGGGCCTACCGGCACGGGGCCATGACTTGCGTTGCACAGGGTTAGTGGCACATGAAGAGCTGTGCGGGTGTGCAGCCTGCGATGATGCATAGGCCTCGATGAGCCGTCCTGCTAATCGTGCTTCGATTTGAATTGTGAGCCCGGCTGGACCGTAGTGCACGCTGAAGGCAGCAGTCAGCACACACATGACTCTGCAGTGCGGTGCCACAGGATGCGCTGGGGGCCTGTGGTGCGGAATCCAGCGATCAGCTGAGGAGGTTGCACCGGCACGTGGTGGGCCCTCTTGGAGACACGGCGGTGGCGGCAGGTGAGCATTGAGGCCTGGGTGCGCAGGGGCGACCAATCATCGCTGGGCGGCGGACCGGTCTGGGGACCAGGGCTGGGGTGCAGCAGGCGCACAGGATCGCGCAGGCACCACTGGTCACGGCGGTGGCCTCGTGGCTGGGTGGGGGCGCAGCCCTGGCAGACACGACCCTGCATGCAATGACGTGATGTGCGCGGGTTGGTTTGGGACGTAGCCACCTCGTCTCTAGTGTGAATCTGCCCGTGTGTGTAGGCCTATGGACAGGTTATGGCGGAGACTGAGACACACGCAGTAGTCACTTTGGTGGTGGATTTGTGACTTGTGCATTCCCACAGTTGTGAGTTGTAGGATTGTGGAGTTGAGGTGTGTGGTGTGTTCAGTTGGTACTTGCCGATGGGCAGTGCATTACCATTGGTGCCATCCTCAAAGCGCTGGTTGGTGGCGGACTTGCGGACATGTGGGAATCATGCACACTGCCTGGGGAGTTTGCGACGACATTGGTGGATAGGCCACGGTGGTCCACTTTTGTCTGCACATTGATGGCATGCGTGTGGTTGCTGTTGCGGTCATTGTGTGCAGTGTCGGCAGGGGGCACAAGTCATACACGTGTGCTGTGAATTGCCCCCAACACGTGCGTGACGCCAGCTATGGCGTAGTTCCCTTGCGTGGTCTCAAGATGTTCCTGCACAGTGTGGGGGGAGCGAGGGGCAGGGGTATCGAGCTGACACACACCGTGATGCTTTCCGGTAGGATGAGTCCTGCATGATGTGACAGTAACAGCAGTTCGTGTGGTCGTTACCTTCCTTTTCATTCCTATGACGGTCACGACCACATGAACTTCTGTTACGGTCTTCTCATGCATGATTTATCATGCCTGCGAGCATTCCGGTTTGTCCAAGTGCAGTACACTGTACCAGATTAGGCATGTGACTATACGGAAGTTTGACCATTGTCACCATTTCTCCCACAGGTTTCTGAAGACACGTTGCCCTGTTGAAGTTCCCCGTTGGGAATGGAACGAGTTGGCTGAGCTTTTCGTTTTGTTTGTTTGTATATTTGTAATAAAGTTCTGTTTTTACACAGCTGTTGACTACTGGACTTCATGACCTGGCGCACCCACATTTCGGTTACTACGATCTTGGGTCTGGGGCACGGAGGCATCTAGCATGGCTGGCGTTGGGGTTGGTTGCGCAGGTACACTACGAATTGGAACTTTCGTGTGGTGCGGATACAGGGGCCCGCCGTTGCTTTTGTGGACATGCATCCATGACATGTGTGAGGGAGTTTGATGGGGCTGGCTGTGAGACTCCTCCGACTCTGGCAGTTGTTGGTTGGATGGTACCAGGGGCCAACAGGTGCAGCACAGCCAGCAGCTTTGTCTGCGGGGGGTGTTGGTTGTCCGCTGTGTTGGTACCGTCAGCCTGTGGGCAATGTGGGTCAGGATGTGGAGGATGGTTGTCCTTTTGAGCCTGTGTTGGCCAATGGCTTCCTCTGGCGTTGAGTCTCTGGGGCTGGTGCGTTTTAGGGTCGTCCGCTGTCCTGCGCTGCCTAGGTGGTAATCCGGGGGTGTGGTCCGGGGGGGCCTGGGAGTGGTGGCGGTGGGTGTTGTGGCCCTCTTGGTTCTCCGAGCTGCATGATCAGTAGCTCCATGGCATCTGTTGGTCTTCAGATGTGGCTCTGGGCTGGGCTCCCTTTCATACTGCAGGTAGTCGTCCTGTTTAACACCAGCAAAAGGCAGGTGTTAAATCTCTGCTGCTAACGCGCCTTATCGCCTGTTCTTGGTTCGCATCGCAGATCTGACTGGTCGTTGAGAATCTCGCGAAGTGGTGTTTTCGTGTGTTTTTGCACGGGAACGCCTACTCTGCACATCATTAGCGTTAGTTGTCGCACTCATCCTTGGCGATGTTTTTTGCGGTAGCTATCGCAGGAAAACTGGCGATGTCGGCGGTTTGCACCAGCTTGTGAATGGGGCGATGAATCTTTCGCCACTTTTGCGGCGCTAAAGTGCCGATAAATCGGCAATAAGTCCTTGTGAATATGCCCCTCTGTTAGCAAAATTGTAAAGCAAACTGAATGCATACTGGATCTCAATGTTTTAGCGGTTCCCAAATAGTGAGTCCTTATTTATGAAACAGTTTTGCTTGTGCTAATTACCACCAAGTGGGAGCAGGTGGTAACCATGTGAAAAATAGAAAAGGAGGTGCTACGTTTTCTTCACTTCAGAATGGCTGCATTTATATCCAGGAGGATGAGGTGCCTAGCAATGCAACAAAGAGGAGAAGGCAACAGGAAAGGATATTTAGAGTCAAAGTAATAATACTGGACCAAAAAAAGGAGAAGATTTGCACCAAGTATGGGCTGAGTAGACAGGTGAAATATGCCTTGATTGATGAGGTAGACCGATTATTAAATATGAAAACCCAAAAGAGTGAGGCTATACCCACACATGTTTATTGCACCACTTGCCTGAAGCAGTTTTCGAGGCATAGCAGCAACAATGAGATGTGTCCCAGAGTGCCCTTTATTGTTTTTTAGAGATTTTATGGCAAGACAGGAGGATAGCATAATGCATTAAACTTTTATTCACTCCTTCTGAGCAGCAACCTTTAAAAAGTTCCAAGAGTCAGAACGCAAAACTACTTCACAATGAATAGAGCACTCAAGCCCATATAAATCTCTCTGTCCTCCATGTTCTTCCTCTTTTGTTTGCTGATTCTGAACAGATACGTATTGTGCATGAAGGGTTATTTTACTATATTATATTGGAAGTCTATGTTATAGTTTGTATTGTATAATATCCATCGATTATAAAGATTTTAGGTGTTTTGAAACCCAATTATGGGTTTGGGGTTTTATTTATGCTG
Source organism: Calotriton arnoldi (assembly GCA_963921515.1). Classification (NCBI taxonomy): domain Eukaryota; kingdom Metazoa; phylum Chordata; class Amphibia; order Caudata; family Salamandridae; genus Calotriton; species Calotriton arnoldi. The sequence goes on from CAWUFW010017301.1 coordinate 157,476, forward strand.
ATTTGATCACAATACTTTTATTAGAGTATAATTGTTTCAACATAAGTTTCTAAAAAGTTCTAATTTAATATTTAATATATGTTATGTGAAGAGGTAGTACAAATATAATTTGTAATAAGTGTTGGATTTTAAAATACAATGTAACAGTTGATACGTGCACTCTGGCTGGTGCGAGGGACAGGCCTGTAGTAGCGCGATGCAGCCAAACAGATCTTTAGCTGAAAACGGCACTTGCAATGCAGCTGCCATATTAGGTATGGGCGATGCATTGCGTAGACGGTCAATAGCCTATTCAGGCAATTTTTAACAGGAAATTGGACATGCACGATTGAGGGTGTGTACATTGTAGTAATCAAGTCCAGACAAGTTGATGTAGTTCAGGATGTTTATTAGTAGTAGGTTACATGTTCTGTAGATCAAGTGGATATGTCCAGTACAGGTCCTGAACTAGCCCCACCAGGAGCAGCCAGCAAGCTGCTCAGCCCATTCTCAACTGTGGCTTTTCTTCACAGACTCCCAACATTCCGTAATACATCATCACAGTAACATTCCACTGGCTGAGCATGTGGTGGAAAATGGCATACATAAACAGTAAACTAGGATACTACATACGTGCAGTTTTTTAAAGGGAGGTAGGGCTTGTTTACTTGCCGGAGATCATGCAGAAGTGGCAATCACACTGAAATGTCAGTCATAAATAAACAAAAATACATGTGACAGTTGCTAGGCAAAGCGCTCGGTGCTGGAAATTGAGAACTGCACGGACAAGAAGTGACAGCATTGATGCAGTCGGATCACTGACAGAATATCGACCACCACAATATCGACTTACACAAATATCGGAACATAAATATTGTTGTCAAAAATATCGACCTCCTATCTTTATAATGGTAAGTACAAAAGTATCGAGAAAAAAAATATCGTTGTAAAAAATATCGATGTACAAAATATCGTTTTTTATATGTTTAAAAAATATTGTAAATTAAATTAAATAATAAATTTAACTTAAAAAAAATGATTTAGATTTATTTGTAAATTTTAACAATTATAAGTAATAAATGTAATTTAAAAAAATTAAACATACATATATAAAATGTAATATATATATATTTACTTAAAAACAATTAGTAAATAATAATTTTAATTAATTTTAAAATGTTATAAATATATTAAAAAATATAAATAAATATATATACATACACCTGTAACATAAAAAGTAATAAAAAAAATTATATTATAAATTAAAATATTAAAATATTTAATATTTTTTAAACCTACATTTTGCACTACATTGAGTGCAACAGTAGAGAAAGTGTTGGAGAGCGGAGGGGTAAAAATTACTATTTCCACTATAGCGAGTGCAACAGTAGGGAAAGTGTTGGAGAGCGGAGAGGTAAAAATTACTATTCCCACTCCAGCGAATGCCACAGTAGGGAAAGTGTTCGATAGCGGATAGGTAAAAAAATACTATTCCCACTCCAGGAAATGCAACAGTAGGGAAAGTGTTGGATAGCGGATAGGTAAAAATTACTATTCCCACTCCAGCGAGTGCAACAGTAGGGAAAGTGTTGGATAGCGAAGGGTTAAAAGTTACTATTCCAACTCCAGCAAGTGCAACAGTAGGGAAAGTGTTGGATAGCGGAGAGGTAAAAATTAGTATTCCCACTCCAGTGAATGCAATAGTAGAGAAAGTGTTGGATAGCGGAGGGGAATAATTTACTATTCCCACTCCAATGAGTGTAACAGTAGGGAAAGTGTTGGATAGCGGACGGGAAAAAATTACTATTCCCAATCCAGCGAGTGCAACAGTAGGGAAAGTGTTGGATAGCGGAGGGGAATAATTTACTATTCCCACTCCAATGAGTGAAAGAGTAGGGACAGTGTTGGATAGCGGAGGGGAAAAAATTACTATTCCGACTCCAGTGAGTGCAACAGTAGGGAAAGTGTTGGATAGCGGAGGGGATATAATTACTATTCCCACTCCAGCAAGTGCAACAGTAGGAAAGGCGTTGGATAGCGGAGGGGAAAAAATTACTATTCCCACTGCACTGAGTACAACAGTAGGGAAAGTGTTGGATAGCGGAGGGGTATGAATTACTATTCCCACTCCTGCAAATGCAGCAGTAGGGAACGTGTTGGATAGCGGAGGGGTAAAAATTACTATTCCCACTGAAGAAAATTCAAATTTAAAAACAAACAAAATATCAACTACAATACAAAAAATAATAAAAAAACAAAACATATATAAAAATATAAAACATTACAAAACATAGAAACATATTATAATGTTAAAAAAATCTAAAAATTACATACAAAGATTAATTTTTGAAAATGTTGTAATAGAAATTATCTATAATCAAAAACATTAATTATTACATAAATGTAATATTTTTTTCCTAGCCTATAACACCACACAATTTACAACACACATCTAAATTTAAAAAAAAGTGTAACTCCATTAATTATCAATTAAACAAATATTATTAATTTAAAAAAAACATTAAACAGATAAAAATGAATGTACTAACCAAACGTTACCCCTATAGAACCAAAGTACACACACAAAATAAATAAAAACAATTGCCAAAAATATTTATCAAGTAATAAATGAATATTAATGATCAAGTATTGATTAATTAATTTAAACTAAATTACTTTCCACATTCTACCCCAATAAACACCACAAAACACACCTAAAAATAATTACACAATTTCCATAACTAATTTTACATTAATAAATTGATATCAATTAACCACAAATCATTAATTAATTTAAAAAAATGTAGGGGTCGATTACGATGGCGGTCGGAAAAACATACCGACCGCCATGGTAGCGGCAAAAAACCGCCCGCATGGCCACCGGGAAAAACGCTGCACACATTACGATGAACCGCCACAATAATCCGTCCGCGGCGGCGGGAGACAACGAAAAACCGCCCGCACACGCCGGACCAGCTCAAAATCCGACCGCAACGGCCGGATACTCAGCGGAAAAGCCAAGAACCGCCGCCATGCACACGGAGTAACCGCCCGTGACATTATGACATCCCCGCTACCACCATGGTACCCACCTATGAATCCGACCGCATCGTGCGCGAACAGTGACGAATCCGATAGGCGGCGGAAGGGCTGCAGCATAGCCACCGCTGCCGAGGAACCGCTGCGGAGGAACCGCAAAAAAAATGGCGGATGTTGAAAAAAAACTGAAAAAAAACAAACAATGCACACACTGAAGTAGACCTGTCCCAACACAAACCAAAAGTGCCCAATGACAACAGCCCCAGAAATTCAAAATAACCAATCACAGGACAACACACACAACACACCTGACAGCAACATACCAGCTTGCCACACCCCCCATAGCCGAGCATAAAACCAGCCCCTCCCTGACCACAATCCTTTGCTACACTCCACAACTGAAGGTCCCAACCCCAGAGAACAAAGGAGAGGCAAACCTGCACACAGCACCACCACAACACACACACCACCTACACCACCCACAACACCCACAACACCCACACAACTGCACCACAGAACATCTGCACAGCACACACCATGGCACCACACAAAATGCCAAAATTCACTGATGCAGAGCTTGCAGTCATGGTAGATGAGATAATAAGAGTTGAACCACAACTCTATGGCAACATGGTCCAACACACCCCATTAGCCACAAGAACCCAAATGTGGGTGAGGATAGTCAATAAGGTCAATGCACCCCCCGCAACAAGCAGGAAATACAGAAGCGGTGGCATGACCTGAAGACCGTGGTGAAGAGGAAGAGGGCCAAGAACCGTCAGCTGGCTGACGGGACTGGTGGAGGCACTCCCATCCCACCCAAACCATACAGTCCGTGGGAGGAGAAGGTCCTTGGAATCCTACATCCAGAGAGTCTTGAAGGAATCCGCGGGGGACTGGAAGCTGGTAAGTACAAACCAATGTATAACATCACATTGCCATGTACCGTCTTGCACAAATTCAAACCTACAACCCCTAGGCCAAAGGACATTCGTCTGACCCACAATACCCAAAACAGGTCACACAGATGTAAGCACCACTCAACCTGAAAAAGCACAAAGCTAAACAAAACCAACTGGGATGCATGTGTACAGACAAAAAGCACTACAACACACACCAGGCCCCCATCTCCCACCCCTCAGCAGGATGGAGCACCACACCCAGAAGCATGTGTCAGCCATTGAACGCTCCCCCACCACCTAACAGGTAGGTAGCCATCTTCACAGGGATGGGGAATGTGTATCTGGAGGCAGCATACAACTCCCAACAGGCCCCCTCTCCCACCCCTCAGCAGGATGGAGCACCACACCCAGAAGCATGTGTCAGCCATTGAACGCTCCCCCACCACCTAACAGGTAGGTAGCCATCTTCACAGGGATGGGGAATGTGTATCTGGAGGCAGCACTACAACTCCCAACAGGCCCCCTCTCCCACCCCTCAGCAGGTTGGGGCACCCCACCCAGAAGCATGTGTCAGCCATTGAACGCTCCCCCACCACCTAACAGGTAGGTAGCCATCTTCACAGGGTTGGGGAATGTGTATCTGGAGGCAGCACTACAACTCCCAACAGGCCCCCTCTCCCACCCCTCAGCAGGATGGAGCACCCCACCCAGAAGCATGTGTCAGCCATTGAACGCTCCCCCACCACCTAACAGGTAGGTAGCCATCTTCACAGAGATGGGGAATGTGTATCTGGAGGCAGCACTACAACTCCCAACAGGCCCCCTCTCCCACCCCTCAGCAGGATGGAGCACCCCACCCAAAAGCATGTGTCAGCCATTGAACGCTCCCCCACCACCTAACAGGTAGGTAGCCATCTTCACAGGGATGGGGAATGTGTATCTGGAGGCAGCACTACAACTCCCAACAGGCCCCCTCTCCCACCCCTCAGCAGGTTGGGGCACCCCACCCAGAAGCATGTGTCAGCCATTGAACGCTCCCCCACCACCTAACAGGTAGGTAGCCATCTTCACAGGGTTGGGGAATGTGTATCTGGAGGCAGCACTACAACTCCCAACAGGCCCCCTCTCCCACCCCTCAGCAGGATGGAGCACCCCACCCAGAAGCATGTGTCAGCCATTGAACGCTCCCCCACCACCTAACAGGTAGGTAGCCATCTTCACAGAGATGGGGAATGTGTATCTGGAGGCAGCACTACAACTCCCAACAGGCCCCCTCTCCCACCCCTCAGCAGGATGGAGCACCCCACCCAAAAGCATGTGTCAGCCATTGAACGCTCCCCCACCACCTAACAGGTAGGTAGCCATCTTCACAGGGATGGGGAATGTGTATCTGGAGGCAGCACTACAACTCCCAACAGGCCCCCTCTCCCACCCCTCAGCAGGTTGGGGCACCCCACCCAGAAGCATGTGTCAGCCATTGAACGCTCCCCCACCACCTAACAGGTAGGTAGCCATCTTCACAGGGTTGGGGAATGTGTATCTGGAGGCAGCACTACAACTCCCAACAGGCCCCCTCTCATACCCCTCAGCAGGATGGAGCACCCCACCCAGAAGCATGTGTCAGCCATTGAACGCTCCCCCACCACCTAACAGGTAGGTAGCCATCTTCACAGGGATGGGGAATGTGTATCTGGAGGCAGCACTACAACTCCCAACAGGCCCCCTCTCCCACCCCTCAGCAGGTTGGGGCACCCCACCCAGAAGCATGTGTCAGCCATTGAACGCTCCCCCACCACCTAACAGGTAGGTAGCCATCTTCACAGGGTTGGGGAATGTGTATCTGGAGGCAGCACTACAACTCCCAACAGGCCCCCTCTCACACCCCTCAGCAGGATGGAGCACCCCACCCAGAAGCATGTGTCAGCCATTGAACGCTCCCCCACCACCTAACAGGTAGGTAGCCATCTTCACAGAGATGGGGAATGTGTATCTGGAGGCAGCACTACAACTCCCAACAGGCCCCCTCTCCCACCCCTCAGCAGGATGGAGCACCCCACCCAAAAGCATGTGTCAGCCATTGAACGCTCCCCCACCACCTAACAGGTAGGTAGCCATCTTCACAGGGATGGGGAATGTGTATCTGGAGGCAGCACTACAACTCCCAACAGGCCCCCTCTCCCACCCCTCAGCAGGTTGGGGCACCCCACCCAGAAGCATGTGTCAGCCATTGAACGCTCCCCCACCACCTAACAGGTAGGTAGCCATCTTCACAGGGTTGGGGAATGTGTATCTGGAGGCAGCACTACAACTCCCAACAGGCCCCCCTCTCACACCCCTCAGCAGGATGGAGCACCCCACCCAGAAGCATGTGTCAGCCATTGAACGCTCCCCCACCACCTAACAGGTAGGTAGCCATCTTCACAGGGATGGGGAATGTGTATCTGGAGGCAGCACTACAACTCCCAACAGGCCCCCCTCTCCCACCCCTCAGCAGGATGGAGCACCCCACCCAGAAGCATGTGTCAGCCATTGAACGCTCCCCCACCACCTAACAGGTAGGTAGCCATCTTCACAGGGATGGGGAATGTGTATCTGGAGGCAGCACTACAACTCCCAACAGGCCCCCTCTCCCACCCCTCAGCAGGTTGGGGCACCCCACCCAGAAGCATGTGTCTGTAAGTAAAAACCAAAGTGACACTGCACAGGTAATCAGACAGTGCATGCACACCACCATCACTCAACAAAAGCATTGGGAGACATGACAACATGAGGCTCTACTTCACCCAAAAATAGAAAAGTAAAGCACAGCCATTGACAGGATGCAGACAGCTCAGCGTACATAACTGTGACAGAAACAGAACTGTGACTCTCAACAAATATGTCCAAGAAAACGGGCCTCTGACATGCATCACCCAGACTTCCCTCTGTAGCGTACATGGGTGCTGATCATGAAGGACCATGGGAAAACCAAACTAGCATGGTCTGCTGTATAAAGAAATACAAGCACAGGACATGTCAACGGTATGCATGTGATGACAATGGCTAGTCCATGCACACAGGTAATGTCTGCCAGGCAGAGTGATCAGCAAAGATGCTGAACATCAACTTGTAGTCATGCCAGTTGTCAGATGACAACCTCACATTGAAATCACCAATACTAGACGTGTGGCATGCTAACCAATCACAGGTCACACCATTGTGAAATGATGAATGTAACACCACTTCATGGCATGAGGCACATCACTGTGCAGACATACAATGTGTGAAAAAGGCAACTGTGTGTAGCATAACATGTAAATAAGAGACATCAAACACAGCAACCCTGAGGTGTGTAAGGCAATTACCATCTACTTCCTGTCCCACAGGTGACCAACAACTGACTGCAGAGGACGACAACCTCAACCAGCACAGCCAGTCACCAGCTCCCGAACATCTCCCCTCGGATGCAGACTCCCTGGATAATGATGAGGAGGAGGACCAACCCGGACCATCTGGTGTGGCAGGGCGTAATGTGTCCCAGGACCCCACAGCCCCACCACCCTCAGCAACAACATCAACGCAGAGCCCTGCTGCAACGACCTGTGCCACCACCACCACCTCCACCACCACTACCACTACCACTGCTGCCTGCAACACTCGCCCTGCTCCACAGGCCAACCAGACCACAACAACTGCGGAGGTACGGGAGAGTAGGCCGGTGCCCACAGGACGGAGGCAACAGGGCCGTGACAGCAGGCCAGGTGTGAGGACAAGGCTGACCCAAAGGGAAGAAGACCCTGCCACAGAATCACTGGCACACATTCACAGAGTTGTGGGGGCCTATGAACACGCCCAGGGACAGTTGAGGCAGGCTCAGCAGGATGCCCGTGAGCAACAACAGATGCTGCGCTCAATTGACAACCGCATGGGCCAACTCGTGGCCTGCATGGGCCAAATCAGGGACCTCCTGGGCCAGCTAGTGGAGGTCCTCAGGGACAGGCATGCGGCACCGCCAACACCTACAGCTCCCTCCGTTGTGCCGCAGGATGACAGACCCCCACCCTCCCCTACGTCCAGCGAGCATGGGGACTCATCAGACACCACTGGCCATGCACCTGTGTCCCCCCCTGCCAAAAGAGCAAGGGGCCGCCCGAAAAAATCATTGGGAGCATCCCGTGGCAAAGCACCTGGCAAAAGCCAGTCAAGTAGCCAGCCATGATGGCACCCCTCTTCACCCTGCTGTGTACCCTGCAGACTGTCCCCACACACAATGGCGTGGGAATGGCAAATGACTGTTGGACTGTGTTGCCATACTGATCTAGTGTATACTCTATTGTCTCATCTACCATCACTGACAAATCTGTTATTCACCATTCACAAATCTGTCAATATCCACATCTACATCACATGTATCCACTGTAAATAAACACTAATAACGCACCAATGTAGTTGTCACTGTTCCATGTTCATCACAGTATGTTAAGTCACACCCATGATTACAATGTCACAGGAGCAGGGATACTCCGCAGGCAAGTAGAGGCTGAAGGGACCTAGGAAAACACAACAGAACATCAGTTGCTACTCAGGTGGTGGACTAACAACCATCACACAACACAGCACATCAAGGTACGACAATCTGCACATGTCACAAGGAGCAACTGTACCAACATAGACATCAAGTAGCTGTGTCAAAAGATCCCTTGCCATACACACCTGCAGCCAGCACTGACTCTGCAACATGCTGTAGTCACAAAACTCACATACACATATTCACCAAGCACAACATCATCAGACAACAGCCAGTATTGACATTGCCACTGACCATCAAGTGAAGTAGTTGTTGATGAGCTGCTGACGCTGTCCAACACCTTCCTCCTCTCCACTATCCTCGTCACTTGACGTTTGGGTGTTTGCAGGTGGGGGCTGTGGCTGGTCATCATCATCCTGGATTAAGGGGATCCCCTTCCGCACGGCCAGGTTGTGTAGCATGCAGCATGCTACCACTATCTGACACACCTTGACGGGTGAGTACTGCAGAGCCCCTCCGGTCTTGTCGAGGCATCGAAAACGCGATTTCAGGAGTCCAAATGTTCGCTCAATGACCCGACGTGTCCTCCCATGGGCATTGTTGTAGCGCACTTCAGCTGGTGTCCTGGGATTGCGAAGTGGACTCAGCAACCAAGGTCCGTTGGGATATGCAGAGTCACCTAAGTGTGAAAGACACATACAGATTGAGTGTCTGACATGTGTCCGAGGACAGCTTGGCACACAAACAGCACACGACTCGACCCTTTGTACTCACCCACAATCCATGCCCGCTCCGGCGCCAGATTGGCCATCAGCTGTGGTAAAATGCTGTTGCGCATTATGTGTGAATCGTGGGCTGAACCTGGAAACTTTACACAGACGTGTGAGATGACCATATCTGCCTGGCACACCACCTGCACATTGATGGAATGATAATGTTTCCTATTTCGGTAAATATGCTCCCGTGCTTGGGGTGGAATCAGGGAAACATGTGTGCCATCTATTGCACCAACTACATTAGGAACGTGTCCAAGTGCATAAAATTCGCCCTTCACATCCGCCAACTCATGCCGCCTGGGGAAATGTATGAATTGGTCCCTGTGTTGCATCATAGCCAACAGGACATCACGTAGCACCATGCTGAATGTTGGTTGGGACATCCCCCTGCAATGCCCACAGTTTGCTGGAAGGATCCCGTAGCCACGAAATGTAGGAATGCCATCACCTTTGCCGTTGGCGTGAGTGCTGTTGGGTATGTCCTGCGTGGAAGCAGGTGTGGCTCCAATAGTGCACAAAGTTCCAGGAGGTTTGTCCGATCCAGACGGAATCGCCTTATGATGTCGGTATCCTCCATGTTAGCCAGCAGGGTGAAGGTACGAAACACATTAGGTCGCCTCCTAGGTGAGATGAAAGGGGACACGTCATAGCAACATAAATTAGGATGTGCACAAATTCATAAAGTCTGTCCTGTCACGGCGCTAACATTGACTGTCATCCCTGAAAGCACACAGTGCAATTCAGTGTTGTCCCAACATGAGACAGATTAATTGTACAACTGTCATGGATGTGCACAGTCAGTAGACACAATACGAACACTGTCTATGTGAATGCCAAGAGTCACATATCGAGCTGAGGTGGACTCAGCCTTGGGTGTACATGACACAGGACATGTGTGAAGCAGAGACACTGCTGGCTTCCACTTTGCTGCTGTACCTGCCACACCCCCTTGGCCAATAATTGCAGGGGACACATCAACAACACAATGTGGATAGATCATTGGGATTGTCTTTGTACTCAGTGCCACTTCGAACACACTCAAATTCAATGACATTCACATCCCAAACCCATACATGTGCCAATGTCATCAGTACACAGGCCATATCTGCTGCTGACTTGAATACAAAATCGGACAGTGACAGATGATGTCACGCCTGTGCAGAGTATGTGTACCACTGTAACAGGCCACCATTACCCCACTGCCCAATACTCTCTACAAGCACACTGATAGCCAATGTGGCACACATTAACAATAGATGAGGGACGTGATCAGCAGGGCCTGTATGCACCCTTAATCTTCCCCCATTTTGGACATTTACATGCAGCATCAAGGAGGGACTGCCCAAGGACACATGTGCACCACAACACATACCATGGTGATACACATCCAGCTGTTTCAAGACACAACAGTGCCACAACACAAACATACAACACTGCATGGACAATGCCAAGCCAGTATGCCAACAAGTCTACGCATGAACAGACTGTATGCATTACATATGGACAACTGGCTCAGACACCTGACAACAGTGGATGTAATTTTACACCACATGTCCCAAAGGACATGCATCCTGACCCTCATTCCACACAGGCTGTCAGGCCCAACACAGCATACAATCAATATCCCACATCTAACAAACATGCTGGCTGTGCATGAGTAGTGGGACACTGGTACCTCACATTGACCAAATGTCGGAGTTGGATGAGTGTCACAGGCACAACAGTCAAGGTACATCTCACCTGTCTTGGGTGCCCACACCATCCTGATACACCAGCAGATGTGATCCACCCACACAGTGCTGGAATAGATGGTGAGCAAGGATGGCTAGCACCCCATAGCATGCACATACACTAGTGTTGGTGGCAACACACTGCACACGTGTGCCACTTGTGCTGACCATCCAACATTGCAGACAATTCCCGCTAATCAGTGCACACACATTGCACGGGCAAAACTGGACACCCATAGCCTGTGGACAAATGTTGCATACTATATTCCATACAGTTAGCACAATCCACAACCGTGCATGCAGTCCATCTGCCAACGCAACATTCCTGATGTGAACAATGGACATGCACTGGTGGCAGGTGAGTAGCACCGGAACACAGCACAACACTCAAAAACATAGTGTAGCTAAGCACCATTGTTGAAATGTACATGTCACTGATTCACATACAACAGTCCAAACAACATGAGCACAAACCTGACACTACCACATAGGTCCCTGTTGTTTACAGGTGGCAGACATGTAGCAAAGACATCTGCTCTGGCCGTCTACCCAAGTGACAAACAATAATAATGCAACGGATGCCAGGTGTGGTGCTGAAGTACTCATCATCCTTTAGCAGGTCGAGCCCCCCCCCTGTACATGTGGACATACACTGCAGGAGTTACCAGTGTGTACAAAGACATAACATGCAGCATGTAATTGGTCTTAGCAATAACACAACAGGGTGACATCTGTTTCCAATGATGACAGTCATGCTGAATGAATGAGTTCATCTGGGTTTTCAGTGTAACACATGGGCTCAGGTGTGAGATAGTGGTCAGCATGGGTGGCAGATACGACATTGTGTGTAAATATTGATCAACATAATGGAGTACAGTGTTCCATTTGGTGTGAGACGTTACACAGTGGCTGACATTTGTGACAGGAGACCATATCAATGTTATCCAGTGCCATGTGCCACTGTACGTATCCACTGTGTGTAGCACAGTAATGACCATTGATCCACACACAACAAGAACTGTCCGTAGGTGCCTTAAACGTGCCCCATAAACACAATGACGCACAGAGTGTACGATGTGGTGCTGCATATTCCCCATAGCGGACGCACATACTGTCCGTGAATTGGGTGGCGGAGCATGCCAACCACCATTTGTACCTGTGTCGATGCCCACCACTGACGCAAGTGTGTCATGTGCTGCACATGACACATTGGTGTTAGTGATGGCCCTCCACATAGCTGCAGATGGCGTTTGTCATGCTCCACCAGCCACATCCCGGTCACCCATGTCACTCTATGGCAATCAAACAGCGGTAGCGCCGGCCAGGACCCCACGGTGTGTCACCGCCATGAACCATGCCCTTGCAGCCAATGGGGACCGCTATCGCGGTGGCATGATGCAGATTCAAAAATCACGGTAGGCGTGCTCCGCCCCCAGCGGATGCGGAGATAGGATGCATTTGTAAGATGCACCACCGCGGTAGCGCCGGCCAGGACCCCGCGGTGTGTCACCGCCATGAACCATGCCCTTGCAGCCAATGGGGACCGCTATCGCGGTGGCATGATGCAGATTCAAAAATCGCGGTAGGCGTGCTCCGCCCCCAGCGGATGCGGAGATAGGATGCATTTGTAAGATGCACCACCGCGGTAGCGCCGGCCAGGACCCCGCGGTGTGTCACCGCCATGAACCATGCCCTTGCAGCCAATGGGGACCGCTATCGCGGTGGCATGATGCAGATTCAAAAATCGCGGTAGGCGTGCTCCGCCCCCAGCGGATGCGGAGATAGGATGCATTTGTAAGATGCACCACCGCGGTAGCGCTGGCCAGGACCCCGCGGTGTGTCACCGCCATGAACCATGCCCTTGCAGCCAATGGGGACCGCTATCGCGGTGGCATGATGCAGATTCAAAAATCGCGGTAGGTGTGCTCCGCCCCCAGCGGATGCGGAGATAGGATGCATTTGTAAGATGCACCACCGCGGTAGCGCCGGCCAGGACCCCGCGGTGTGTCACCGCCATGAACCATGCCCTTGCAGCCAATGGGGACCGCTATCGCGGTGGCATGATGCAGATTCAAAAATCGCGGTAGGTGTGCTCCGCCCCCAGCGGATGCGGAGATAGGATGCATTTGTAAGATGCACCACCGCGGTAGCGCCGGCCAGGACCCCGCGGTGTGTCACCGCCATGAACCATGCCCTTGCAGCCAATGGGGACCGCTATCGCGGTGGCATGATGCAGATTCAAAAATCGCGGTAGGCGTGCTCCGCCCCCGCGGAGGCGGTCATTGGATGCTTTTGAAGAAGGCTGACCTGGAACACCAATGGCAGAAGACTATGACCACTGAAACGAGTCCAGGGCCCTATATATGTGTGGAAGGGAGCACCACATTTCCACTGCTCACAGAGCCTGCTGCCTGGGACCCCTCACCTGCTGCTGCCTCCAGGGACTGCTGCCTGAGACCCCTCACCTGCTGCTGCCTCCAGGGACTGCTGCCTGAGACCCCTCACCTGCTGCTGCCTCCAGGGACTGCTGCCTGGGACCCCTCACCTGCTGCTGCCTCCAGGGACTGCTGCCTGGGACCCCTCACCTGCTGCTGCCTCCAGGGACTGCTGCCTGAGACCCCTCACCTGCTGCTGCCTCCAGGGACTGCTGCCTGGGACCCCTCACCTGCTGCTGCCTCCAGGGACTGCTGCCTGGGACCCCTCACCTGCTGCTGCCTCCAGGGACTGCTGCCTGAGACCCCTCACCTGCTGCTGCCTCCAGGGACTGCTGCCTGGGACCCCTCACCGCCCACTGCCGCCGCTGACGTCTCATGTCCACAGTGATGGCTAGGACGGAGAAGATCCGTGCCAGTCCATTTACAAGTGAGGAGCTGGATGTCCTGGTGGACGAGGTGCTGACACAGTACCCACGGCTATATGGTGGCCCAAATGTTGTGGTAAGTCTCCAACAGTGGGGGTGTGAGTGCAAGGGGGCACACATGTAGTCGATCAGATGGTGTATGTGCCTGAGAGTGTGGGGTTGTGTAATCCACTGGCTGACATGCTGTTTCCTAGTTGTTAAGGGGGTGTATGCAACCCACACATTAAATGCATGGACATGAAGGGTGGATGGACATGTGTTGTGTACACATCCATATGGTGTGACAGCTATCTGGTGATGCATGTTTCTGGACAGTTATTGTTCATGTGACTGTTTGTGTGGGTCCTCATTGTCCATCTCTGTGTGATTCTACCTGGCATGGACTGTCCACGCCCAATGTGACAAGGACACATCACTGACTGTACAGAGTGTGATACTTGTGTGGTTCGCATGAGTGTACATCAATGACCCATATCTGCCGTGTGGAGATGAGTCTGTGTCATGCCACTGTTCAGAGAGAGAGGTTTTACCATGAGAGTGTGTCACTGATGTTTTCCCCCTCTTGTCTCCCACACCTGCAGCTCAAGGTACACCAGCGTAAGGCCGTGTGGAGGTCCATTGCAACCAAGGTGCGGGCTCTGGGAGTGTCGAACCGCCGGCGCACCCACTGCCACAAGAGGTGGGACGACATATCACGACTGGCAAAGAACGTTGCCGAGATGACACTGGGGATACTCCCTCGCAGTGGCAGGTTGTCACGACGCAGCTTGACACCACTGATGTGCCGCATCTTGGCTGTGACACAGCCTGAGCTGGACACACGTTTGAAGGAGCATCAACAGCAAGCTAGGGGTGAGTATTCTGTGAAGGTTGATTTTGTCTGTGAGTGGCTGCATGTGTACCATGCCTGTACCTGCGCTGGTGTACGTGATGTGGTTACTGTGATGCAGTGGGTTGTAAATGGCCCCTGTGCTGGGTGTGGCAGTCACGGATATTACATACATGCACTTACTGATGTTTTTCCAATCCTGGAAATTTCAATGGCATTGTGGGTGGTGTGCTGCAGGCCTGGTCCATTGGTGTTAGTGTTTGTACCCCCCAACATGCACAATGTTGTGCTGTCTGCCCATCACATGGCTCAGCTGTGCCGTGTTTAGATGTTTGTACGCACTGTTTGAGGTAGTGATGTGTGTCTGCATGGTGAGATTGCACGGGGTGGCCTGCAACATGTAGACTTTGTCATCCTCAGTGTTGCTTTGCTTGAATATGTTTGTCCTGTTGCTGTCACTTTGCTGACCCTACATGTCTCTCTGTTATGCAGCATCTCCCGTGGGCACGGAGGGACAGGGGACGGACACCAGTGGTGGTGAAACAAGCACAACAGCTGCACAGGATCCCAGTGACACAGATGTGACCAGCGCCTCAGAGGGGGATAGGAGTATGCTGGAGGAATCACAGCCCGAGACGCAAAGTTCAACATCATCTGATGACGGCGGTGGTGCAGACATCTTGGAGGACACAGGGAACGGAGAGTCTGCTACATCTTCCAGCACACAGCGTGCAGTGCCCACCCTCCCAGCCACTTCCTCTGTTGCTGCCCGTGTTCGCACCACAAAGAGGGGAAGGGTGTCCTTCATTCCAAGCACCGCTGCCCCTGCCCCTGTGCCCCCTGCTGCCATCAGTGCAGAGTGTGTGGACCTTATGCGCCAGCTGTGTGTGGGGCAGACAGGGCTCCTCAATGCATTGTCAGACCACGACCGCAAATTGGCACAGGTGTTAGCTTTCATGGAGGGCATCCATTCAGACGTGGGTGGGCTGCACCGCACTGTCCAGACAATGTCCTCCACAATGGCGGCTGCACTTCAACTGGCTCAATCTCGTAGTCCAATTCCAGTCCCTTTGTCCACCCCCATGCCAGTGGCGACGTCTGACGACGGTGACCATGCTTCACACACCTCAACGTCACGATACTGCACACGTAGCACACAGCAGCAGCAGCCCAAGCAGTCAAGGTCACAGACACCTTCCCCTACAAAGAGAAAAACAACCCCAGAGCGCAAAGGGAAGAGCCCGTCAGGCGTTGCAAAGGCACATGATTCAAGGAGGAAGTACTCAGGGTCACAAGCCTCAGAGCAATCCCCGGCCACAGACTCTGTGGTCCCAAAAACGTCTCGCAAAGGCATGCAGACACTCTCCATGCCCACTGTGAAGGTGGGGCCTGGCAAGGCTACACATAGTAAGGTATCCAAGGCTGTTTCACCAACTACCTCTACTCCCATTCCAAGTCCAGTGAAGCAGGGACAGGAGGGCACTGTAGGGGGCACACAGGGTAAAGAGGGGATGGAGGGGCAGAGGCAATGCCAGGCTAAGCGTCCTTCTGGATCCAGCACATCCCCAAAGGGAGGTCCAGCGTGTGCACCTGCGCCAGCCTTGGTGCTGAGTGTGCCGTTTGTGTCCACATCACTTCCCATTGATACGAAGACAGGCAAGCCATTTAGAATCCCCAAGAAGTGGAAAGGCACCCCTCCACTGTCTCCCTCCCACACTGTGTCCCACGTCGGCCTGAGTCCACCTCCACGTGCCACTACACCACCTGGTCCAAGCAGCCCTCCAGCGTCCAAGGCCACTGATAGCTCTTCCTCAGCTGGGCGTCTCACTCCCCAGTCAAGTGGTCCAACTGTGCCCGACACACAGTCAGCTCCCAGTCAGACTGACAGCCAGGTCTGAATGTTGATCAATGTCACAGACCTGTCTCTCCCACACCGGTACCTGTGCTGCCCATCGTGTCACACCAGACTGTGTTGCTGACCATGGCGGAGTTTGGTGACACACATTCCCTGTGCAGCTTCTCATTGTCTCTGTCAGCACCTTGGACTGGCCACTGGCCTTGCAGTTTGCCCCCTGCCTGTGCAGCTTCTCATTGTCTCTGTCAGCACCTTGGACTGGCCACTGGCCTTGCAGTTTGCCCCCTGCCTGTGCAGCTTCTCATTGTCTCTGTCAGCACCTTGGACTGGCCACTGGCCTTGCAGTTTGCCCCCTGCCTGTGCAGCTTCTCATTGTCTCTGTCAGCACCTTGGACTGGCCACTGGCCTTGCAGTTTGCCCCCTGCCTGTGCAGCTTCTCATTGTCTCTGCCAGCACCTTGGACTGGCCTCTGGCCTTGCAATTTGCCCCCTGCCTGTGCAGCTTCTCATTGACTCTGTCAGCACCTTGGACTGGCCACTGGCCTTGCAGTTTTCCCCCTGCCTGTGCAGCTTCTCATTGTCTCTGTCTGCACCTTGGACTGGCCACTGGCCTTGCAGTTTGCCCCCTGCCTGTGCAGCTTCTCATTGTCTCTGTCTGCACCTTGGACTGGCCACTGGCCTTGCAGTTTGCCCCCTGCCTGTGCAGCTTCTCATATTCAGGCTCTGCATCTTGTGCCTTGGTCCTGTCTGATATTGTTTCCTATCAGTGCTATTTGTGAATAAAAACAGTTGCTCATGTTGTCAGTTGTGTCATTGTCCTTACTGAATAAGGCTTTTCCTGTACGTCTCACATTTACTGTGCCACATGCTCTGTGTGCCACTTCAACTGTGCCACTGGCTTGTTTGACTTATCATTTATTTTACAGGGGTGACGGGGACTTCAGTTCTTCATGACTCGGATACTTGTGGGCTCATTGATGTTGTTTTCGGTGACATACCAGACTCATGTTCCTTCCTTGTTGCTGTTGGCTATGTTTTACTGCATCCTGGTATGTGGGCACTGCAAACACATAGAGGGGTCATATACACGGGATTGCAGGCAGGCTGACCAGGCTCAACATGTATGTGCGTTCTTGCTTTCATGTATGCCTAGCAGTGTAGATGTGTAGTCATGTTGTGATGGGCAGTCGTCCTAGTCACAACGGTTACTTACATGGTGTGCATTTGGGTGGTCAAGGGTTGTACGGTGTGTTGGTTGTGGCTTTGTCGTGTGTGTTGATGTGTGTGTTACTGGCGTGTGACTCATGGCTGTGTGGGACTGTTGTATGTTTGTGTGCACACACTGCTTGTTGTGCATTCAGTGCTGTGGGTGTATGTTGCCTTGTGCTGTCCTAGTGTACATCCCCTGATGTACTGCTGTGTTTGCTATGTGTTTTATGGTGTTGTGCATCTGTTGTGTGTTTGATGTGTCTGTGTTGTTCTGTGATGGTGCACTTCTTGTCTGTGTTGTGGTATGTAGCCCATGCATTTTTCCTGACTGATGAGGTGGTGCACTCCTGTTGTGTGTGTGCTCCCATTGCCTTCCCCTAGTTTGGCTGCACAGGTGCTGTGTGTTATTTTTGTGGTTCTGTATGTGTTTCTGTTTTGAATTGTGTTTGCCATTTTTGTTTTGGTGCAGACGTTGGTACTGAAATCCCTGTGTGTGTGTGATGTTTGTGGATGCCCCCAGGGGGTTTGATTGTTTGTCTGTATCTTGTCTGGACATTATGTAGGCCCTTCTGTGTGTCTGGCATTGGGATTGTGTGCTGCAGATATGAGGGGGTATGTTTGGGGACTCCTACTTGTGTTTGGCAGTCATTGAGTGTGCCAATGTGCCCTGTGTGATACTCATGTGTACTTGCTGTTCACTGTTTGACTTGAGGTCCTTCCTTTCATCCCTGTCCCTATACATGGGTTACTTTGCTGTCTCCCTGAGTTGTTGCACTGAGGTGACTGTTGTTTGACTTCACTCACTGTGCCAGCCATGTGCTTGGATGGGGTGTGGATGTTGTTCTGGGTTCCTTGTCCTGCATGTGTCTGTTCACCTGGTTGTTGGTTGTCTCCTTGCCCTCCCATTTGTGTGCACATCATTTTTGCTTTCCTCTATGTTGTGCTCCATTGCTGGTGGCATGTAGTCTGTGTATGTGGCTGTGTGTCGGTGTGGGGTATGTCTGTGTGAGTTGGCAGGGTGTGTGTCCAGTAGTCTGTATGTTCCTTGTGTGTATGTTCATTTTGTGCTTGTATTCTGCTTTCTTGCCATGTATGTGGTGTTGTGGTGTGTGTGTGTGTTGCCCTGGGCCTGTGCCTCTGTGCTGTGTGTTGATCTACACCAAATGCTGCTGTGTCTGTCTCCCTAGGTGTTAGTTGTGTGCTGCTGGGTGTGGATTTAGTTCGCTTGGTGTTGGACATGGGGGTGCACGGGGGGGGGTTGGCATGTTTCTTGCTGTGTGCGGCAGAGCTGTGGGTGGTGGGTGGTGGTGGTGGCCTGTGGTCTTTCTGGCCTGTCCGTTGCTGTACATGCATTCTGCTTTGTGCGATGGATTTCCCGCATGCTCACCGCTGCGGTGTCGTCAGCAACACATTACATTATGTTCGCGGTACTTTGGTGGGCTTGATGCAGGGTGTGAATTGGTGCCAGCTGAGACATGTGTGGGTACACTGATGGATGTGTTCCTGTCCACACCAGTGTGTCTGGTGTGGCCAGGTGCCCTGTTTCAGCCTGTGGAATTTGTGTTCTGTTTTGTGTTGTATTGTGTTTTGTTTGCGTACCTGCGGCGGCGTCCGCGGCGGGCGATGTTGGCCTGGTGATGTATCACGTACAGCACCGGGAGGACGTGTAGTGCTGGATCCATGGCGTTCGGCTCCGGGTGGAGGGCTCCGGAAGTCTCGTTTCACGCTCCGCTGTCGAGATTCCGCCGTGTCTGGAAGGGTGGTTTCTCCCCTGCGGTTCGACGGGTTGTTTGGCGCATCGTAATTTGTTGAGCGGACGGGACGTCATTCTGCACGGCAGTGAGTCTCCATTGGCTCCCACCGGCGCGGTGGCGGGCGCAATTTCATGGCGGTCGGCGTTGCACCGCGGAGGTCGGGAAATGGGGCATATTTGCCCTTCATAATATGGCGGCCGTGAGGACCACTGATGGCGGGCGGTAGAAGTCATTTTTCCGCACCGCCGGCACCGCGGTACTAACACCGACCGCCATCGTAATCGGCCCCGTACTTCCCACTATTTACCACTATAAACCCCACAACTCACACATCAAAATAATTACACAATTGCATATTTAAATTTTAATTAGTTAATTACCATTAATTAACAAATAATTAATTAATTAAAAATAAATTACCTCCCACCCTTTCCCCTATAAACCCCACCACCCATTTCTAAAAACATGACACAATTATCATAATTAATTAACAATTAATTAATTAATAACAATTAACACAAAAAATTATAAATAATTATTAATAAATTAATTCCCACAGTTAACACTATAAAATAAAATTAAATAAATATTATATAAAAAATATTAATAAATGTATTAAAATTAAATTACTTCCCACCCTACTCCCCTATCAACCCACAACCCGCTCCTAAAAAAATGTCACAATTAACATAATTACCAATTAATTAATAACAATTAATTAATTAAAAATAATTAATAATAAATTAATTCCCACAATTAACAGTATAAAATATTAAATAAATTAATATTAATTAATAATAAATAATAATAATTTAATTATAATTAAATTACTTCCGACCCTATTCCCCTATAAACCCACAACCCGCTCCTAAAAAAATGACACAATTAACATATTTACCAATTAATTAATTAATAAAAATTAACAGCCAATTATTAATTAATTAATAATAAATTAATTCCCACAATTAACACTATAAAATCTAAATTAAATAAATACTAATAAATAAAAATTAGTATTTAATTTATTATAATTAAATTACTTCCCACCCTATTCCCCTATAAACCCACAACCCGCTACGGAACTAAAACGCAACATTTAATTAAAATAAAATTAATAACTACTAAAAATGTAACACATATATTAAAAAACAAAAGCAATACTTAGACAAAAGAATAAAGCAGATACATTTAAAATACATACTAAAATACATAACACTAACTAAAAAACGATATTTTTAACAACTATGGGGTCTATTAGGATGGCGGGCGGAGGCACCACTGCAGTGCTGGCGGGGGTGGAAAATGCAATTTTCCGCCCGCGAACAGCGGTCCTCACGGCCGCCATATTAGCATGGGCAAACATAGCCCATTTCCCGTCCGCCGCGGTGCGACGTGACCCGCCATCTAAAAGCGCCCGCCACCGCGGCGGTGGGAGCCAATGGAGACTCACCGCCATGAGGAATGACGTCCCGTCCTCCGTACAAATCAAGATGTCCCAAACAGCCAGCCGCACCGCAGCAGAGAAACCGGCTAACCAGAGACGGCGTACACACCACAGCGGAGCGAGCGCAACCAGATTCACGGTCCCTACCACCCGGTCACTACCGCAATGGACCCAGCCTTACATGTTTTCCCGGCGCTGTACGTGATACACTACCAGCAAGTCATGAATCGTCGCGGACGCCGCCGCAGGTACGCAATGACACAACTCCGCCCACAAACACAACACACAACTCCTGGGATGACATAGGGTTCCTGTCCACACCAGACACCCTGGTGGGGACAAGGACCACAACCACAAGTGCACCCACACATGTCCTACCTGTCAGTAAATCACCCCTCCGCATCCAGGCCACCCATCTACCGCAATCTTGCTGTAATGTCCCGGTCACGTCACCACAGCGGTGAAGACGCAGGAAAACATGCGCAAAAATGCAGGAAGGCAGGGCCTGCGCCAGGCATGGGCTGTGCACAAAGATCACAGGGCCACACCTCCACCCTCCACACACTAGGCCCCCCCTCAAGGGACATGCCATGTGCCTCACCTGTGCCACCCCATGTACAACAACCACCCAGGTGACCCCACAGCCTGCACCACACACTCCAAACAACTAGGGAGGCAGCCTCAGCAGGTAGGGCTGCAGAGGAACACATAGCACAGAAACACATGGCCAGGGCAACCCTCACACCACACCTACACTACACTCATGGCAGCAAAACTGAGTCCAAGCACAAAATGAACACTCATACAGAATAGGAACAAACACTGAACTGGACACAGCCTGTCAAGTTACACAGACATACCCCACACTGACACACAGCCACATACACAGACCACATGTCAGCAGCAATGTAGGACCACAAATAGGAAAGCAAAAGTGAGGTGCACACCAATGGAAGGCCAAGGAGACAACCACTAAGCATTTGTACATCACATGCAAGATAGGGAACATTTGACGACACCCTTACCCCATCAAACCACACACGGCTGCCACAGTGAGTGAAATTAAACCACAGCCACCCCATTTGCAACAACTCAGGGAGACAGCAAGGCAAAACATGTATAGGTCCAGGAATGAAAGGAACTCTCAGAAGTCAAACAGTCAACAGCCACACATCTGCATCCAACTACTTGATAGGTGTCGGTCAGCAGCACCACACACAGGGCCCATTGACAAACTCCACAACTGTCAAACACAAGTAGGATCCTCCACACATACCCCCACCCAAACCACACCCACATCCCACAACACCAGTGTCAAACACACATAAGGGGGCCAATAATGTCCAGTCAATACATTGACAAACAATCACACTCCCTGGGGGGCAGGCACAAACATCACACACACTCAGGGATGCCTGAACCAATGCTGACACCAAAACAACAGCCATACACCAACATCAATAACAACACACACAGGAGTACAACAAGACCAGACCTGACCTGTGCAGCAAAACTGTAGAAAGGCAATGGGAGCACAGACAGAACAGGAGAACTCAACATCATCACCCAGCAACACTGCACAGACAACATACCCCAACACAGACAAGAAGTGCATCATCTCAAAACAATCATGGACACAAACTGGGACCAAGGGGCCTACAATGAAACACAGACAGACATACCACACCACCCATCAAGTCAACATGGTGTCATAGTCTACCACCTGCATGCACATGCACCATCTTGACAAATGACAGCTCCCACATGAGAGGAGAAAACCCCCAGGATGCACCCAAAACAAGCCCAGGGAGAAGAATAGCCCTAAGTGCATGTGACAGACACACAAGTAATGCACACCACACTGGAAACACACATCTGAATGAATCACAACACACTAACAAAACACACACACTGACATGTCAAAAGAACATCACACACAGAGCATCTGTCAGCTGCAAGAGACAACACAGCCCAAACACTGCACACATCCACATCAAACACACAACAGATGCACATGCCAATACATCACAGTGGTAACACAGCAGGACATCAGGGGGTGCACACCAGGCAAGGACAAGGCAACATACACACACAGCACTGCATGCACGACAAGCAGAGTGTGCACAACAAACATACCAGTACCACACAGATATGAGTGACACAACATGAACACACACACCACCAATCAGCACAGCACTGACACAACATCACACTCAGAAAGTGAAGCAGTACCACAGCAAACACACATACAGCCAATACAACACCCACACATGCAGAAGTGTGGGACTCCCAGGTGACAACACCATGACTAGAGGACTGTGCAGCACAAACAGCAGAACTGCAAATGAGCAAACAGGTCTGCAAAACAAAACAAGAAAATCACATATAACCAATTGGTCAACTGTCCTCAGTGGCACATTGGTCCTGTGCACAGATCTGCACCACAAAGCATAGTGAAGCCAATGAACTGATGGGGAGGCACACACACAGGCAACCCAAGGGGACAGCTGACACGAGAGTGAAGTGGTGTGTACACCAGTAGTTGACAGGTGAAGAGTGCCCCATACAAATATAGATGCAGGGCACACACACAATGGGTAAGCATCAGAAGCACAGATAGGCAATGGTCTTACTCCACACCCCACATGCCATAATGGCTCCAAATCAGACCTAAGTGACAGCAATGCATGAGAAAACACACCCACAATGTCAGTGTGGCTGAGCAGGGCTGCACAGCGAGCACAAACAGTTACAAGACACATGGCTGATCAACAAAACACAACACTGACTTGCCAGACACACACTCTGCATACTCACAATTTCGACCAACAACAAGTAGTTGTCCCCCACAAGTGCAAGGACACACCAACACACCGCATAGTGCACAACCTACAACTCACACATGTGCACACAGTCACAAGCACAGGGCTGACCAATACAAACAACAGGCACCCAACTCCAGGGTGACACATGTGTGCAGTTGACAATGCAGGGGCACACACACACCAACACCACTGACAAAGTCACCCCTTCACACTGCACACTTCATGAACACCCAAGTGCACACATTGAAATTAACACATGTGACTAGGACGCCTGGACATCACTAGATGAGCATACACCAACACTGCTGTGCACACATCAAGAAAGCACACACGGGGCGTGGCTTGGGCGCGCATGGAGTGAGACGTGCATCATCGAGTCTCCGCTCCAGCGCCTCTCGCCCGTATCTTTAGCTTGGCCTCCGGGCTCCGCTTTCACTTGGGGCTTGCTTCGATTCCGGCCGGGACCCCCCCGGGCAGTGTTTGGAGGCTCGGGGGTCCTCTGGGGGCTTGGTGTTCCCGGTTCTCCCTGGCCAGCCCTGGCCTAGCCTTCTGCGACCGCCATCTTGTCTCCTGGCCGCAGCGGTGCTCTGGACGGCGCTGGGAGCGCTGCGCCGGCCGGGGGCTGGGAGCGATATCGGCGGCGGGGGCAAGCGGGGGCCTGATGCCTGCTGCAGCCTGGTGACTGGACGCCGCTGCCTGGATCCCTGCGGCCTTCTCTCCTCGGCTGGTCCGGATCTGCTGCCCGCCGGCCGCCATTTTGGGCCCCAGCAGAAGACGCGCGCCCGTTGGTGCCTACGGCGCCTCCCTGTGAGGGGGTGCATGAAGCCGCCTCTGGCCAGTGGATTGCTCCGCTTCTTTGGTGCCCCGCGACATCGCTGATCCTGGTGTGGGGCCCCCGGAACACACGGGGCCTGGCAGCGGCCTCTCCCTACCTGGCAGACCCTGGACGGCGCGTCACCCAGCGAGGATCATCGAGCCGCGGCTGGAGCGGTGCAGGTACTGGGTCGGGGGGTCTTTTTCACCCATATGTGGGCCCCCTGACGCCCAGCTCGCCGCTGCGACCCTGCCTGCCTTGGGGGGCCTCCCGGCGCTGGCCTTGCCCTGGTCCCTTGCCCTGGTCCCCTGTTTGGATTGTGGTGCCTGTGAGAAGGGGCGGAGGGGCGGTCGCATCCTTGTGGGCCTCTTCACTGGCGCTTGCCTTGGGCTCCTTGGACCCTGCTCAACAGCTGCCACGACCTGGGCTGCCCTTGGACTCTGCTGGGCGTTTGGTGTACGCTGCTTGCCCCTTCCCTCTGACTTGAGTGTCCCCCCAACGCTCCTGCTACGATAGCCTTTTGCTTGGGGCACTCTTGCTTCTGGAGGGGCCACGGAATCGAGCTGCCCTGCCTCCACGCTGCTAGCCGCGCTGGCCGCGCTTGCCGCCTAGGGGAGGCCCCCTGGATCCTGCCCGTGGCTGATCAGACTGGCCCGCATCTCGGCTGTCCTGTCGACTCTCACCCTTGGCCCTGACTTCGGCGGCTACTGGTCTTCTGGAGTCCCGCCGCCATGCCACCTAAACACAGGGGTCACAAGGATGCAGATGCGGCCGCCTCCCGCGATAACCCGGTGACCTCCATGTGGGCCAAGGCGCCTCCCTCTACGCAAGAGGGCCCCCCTGTCTCTTCAGGGCTCTCGGACACGCCAGCTCAAGCTATCCCTATCACTCAGGCCTACATGAAATCCTTTTTGCAGGAAATCAAGTCGGAGATCAGCTCCCTGCGGCAGGACTTCAAAACTGGGTTGCAGGATGTCCGCAGGGATGTTGTGGAAATTGGTGATAGGGTCGACGGTCTTGAGAAGACGATGGACGCCAGGACGGAGGACATCGAGGGCCTCTGGAGGAAGATGTCAGAACTGGAGGACCAGAACATCTCCTTACAATTGAAACAGGAGGATCTGGAGAACCGTGGACGGCGGAACAACCTCCGTATTCGGGGCGTGCCATTGGGCACAGAGGGATCTGATGTCTTGGTGTACACCGCAGACCTCCTACATGCAATCCGCGAGGGGGAAGGTACCACGCCCCCTATGCTGGACAGAGCCCATCGCGTCCCGGGTCCCCGCAACCGCCCTAATTTTGTGCCGGACATTATCACCCGAGTCCATTTCTTTGCGGACAAAGAAGCCATCCTTCGTAAAGTGCAGGGGATCCGATCAGTCTCTTACAATGGACTATCCATTCAAATCTTCCAGGATCTTGCACCGTCCACGCTTCGCCGGAGGAAAGCTTTTAAACCTGTCACCGATAAATTGCGGGCCATGGACATCAAATACCAGTGGGGCCAAACCTTTGCCCTGATGTTCTCCTGGGAGGTTCGACGACGGGTTATCCGGTCCTTGCAAGAGGCGCTGCGCCTTCTTCGGTTGCCTGTGGACTCAGACTCTGATGATCCCCCCTCCTCTGGTGTTCGCCCCGCGGATTCGCTCCGGCCGGAGTGGTCCACTGTTCCCCCGCCTCGCTCTGGACGCTCCTCGAGGGACATCGACTCCACGCAGGCCAAACGGGACACCGTCAATCAGGTCCACTCCCTGAGCGCCTCCCCATCCCTGGGGCCTTGAATGCTCTTCCTCTTGCGGCATAGCGCTTGTTAATGCTCCCGACGAGGTTTCGCTCCTGGGGGCCTTTTGTCTGAGCCTGGAGGCTGAAATGTGTTGCATGCTTACCGTCGCTTGGCGGAGGACTGGTAGCGGAGGCCTCCCGTCCTCAGTGTGCCCACCACTTCCCCCTCCTTCTTCTTGCTGAGTCCTGAGGGAGAGTGACTTCTCCGGAATGCCCTACCTTCGGGGATCTGGGCTATTCCGCGCCGACTCTGCACTACTTTGGCCCAGTTGGCCAGTTTATTCTCTTCTCTCCTTTTTCTATCTCTGGCTTTCTCTTTTCTTGCCCTGCTTTGGGCCCTTTTTGGCAACGTCCTTGCTTGATCCTGCGGGGTGGCCTGGCTCTGGGGGGACTTTGGAGTGTTGGGACATCCTGCTTGGGGCTGGTGGGACCTGTCCCTCTGTGCTTGGCATGCTCCCCCTGTTGGCGCTCTTGGTGGAGTGTCTCTCTCTCTCTTATGTGGGGCCTCAGCTGACCTTCCCTTCTTTGGGGTTCCTAGCCCGTCCTGTGGTGTTTGCTGAGCGCTGTCTCCCCTCTCCTTTCCCCTTCTTCTCTTCCCCTCCTAGCCGCTACCTGCTGCCCCATCAGCTGCTGCGCGCGCTTGGTCTCTCTTTCTTCCAGTTATGGCTACCGCACCTGGGTTGAAACTCGTATCCCTCAATGTGAAGGGACTCAACTCCCCCAACAAGCGGCGACAGGTTTGGAGATATCTTTTACAATTGAATCCTGACATTGTCTTCCTTCAGGAGACCCACCTGATCAAGGAGGATGTCGCCCGCATGGCCCATCCTCGCTTTCCGCTTCAATTTTGGGCTTATACCTCTTCCAAGGTAGCTGGAGTAGCAATACTTTGTCGAACAGGCATTCAGCAGGGGGCCTCCAAGGCGGTTCGCACTCTGGATGGCAGGTTCCTCCGGGTGGTGGTTCGGATTGGCCACAGGTCCTTTACCCTTTGTAACATTTATGCCCCCAATCAGGCACAAGAATTATTCCTCCGGGAGACCTTGCGGGAACACGTGTCGAACTCGGATCCCCTCCTTATCCTAGGGAGTGACTTCAATCTGGTGTGGAATGCCACCGATGATCGCAGCGACGGTTCCTTCCATGGAACCGGGGCTATGTCCTCTGCCCTCAAGAATCAATTGACCGAGCTTGGTCTAATAGACGCCTGGCGCTACCACTCGCCCGATTTGCGCGACTACTCGTATTACTCCCCTGTACATCGCTCATATTCGCGCATCGACTATCTCTTTGTCTCACATTCCCTCATCAGGGAAACGCTTTCGGCCTCCATGTCCGACATTTCAATTTCAGATCACGCGCATCTTGAGCTCCTCTTTAGGGATCTGTTTTCCCACTCTAGCTGCCCACCGCGGTGGCGGCTTCCAGCCCACATACTTCGTGACCCGGTTGATATTGAAGAACTTAGGGCTGCTATTGTCGCTTACTTTGAGACGAATGACTTGCCAGAAACCCCTTTTCCTGTGGTCTAGAACGCCTTTAAGGCCACTATACGAGGCCATATTACTTCTATAGCGTGTGCCTGGGCCAGAGAATCGCGCCTGATTGAAGTTAAACTCTCCAGTGACATTAAGGCGCTGGAGCGCCTCAATCAGACTCAGCCACGGGCTGCTCATAAGCGGCGTCTGACCGTGCTGCGCGGCCAGCTCCGAGTGCACCGCACCAACAAGGCTGAACGGGCTCTATTGGCTCTCAAGCAGCGATATTATGAGGGAGGAGATAAGGTAGGTACGGTTTTAGCCAGGCGATTGCGGACACGAGCAGCCAAAGCACATATAGCTAATATTAAGTGCCCCGAAGGCACCCGGGCCATTACTGGGAAAGCTAAGCTTGACGCGTTTCATGCATACTATTCGTCTTTGTACGCTCAGGAGGCGCCCCCTCCGGAACAGATCCGGGCTGTCCTTGATAATTGCACTTGGGCTCTGATAACCCCTTATCATGCACAACTACTGGAAGCCCCTCTTTCACAGAGCGAGCTTGCGGACGCTCTGAAGGACCTCCCTCTTGGGAAATCACCGGGTCCGGATGGTCTGCCGCTCTCCTTCTATCGGGTCTTCTTTCCGCAGCTCCAGCCCTATCTTCTCCGTCTCTTCAATTCTTTCACGGACACGATGGGCCCCTCTGCTTCCATGGGATTAGCCGAAATAGCGCTACTTCCAAAGCCAGGCAAGGACCCCGCATTATGTTCCTCCTTTTGCCCCATTGCACTACTCAACACAGATCTTAAACTCCACACCAAAATCTTAACTAAACGGCTGAATCCGCACCTACCGGGCCTGATCGACCCCGACCAGGTCGGTTTTATTCGGCAGCGACAGGGGGCTGACAATGTGTGTCGAGTCGCTCATCTTGTTGGGAAAGCCCAACACTGGAATATACCCGCCTGCCTGCTGTCTCTCGACGCGGAGAAAGCGTTCGACCATGTGGACTGGACCTTTCTCCGCGTGGTGCTCTGTAAAATCGGGCTTGGCCCCTTGATGGTGTCCCGCATCATGGCTCCTTATCTCTCCCCTACGACCCAAGTCCGGGTCAATGGCCAACTCACACACCCCATTTCTATACATAGAGGTACGAGGCAGGGCTGCCCCCTCTCACCTCTTTTGTTTGCCCTTGTGGTGGAGCCGCTTGCCATCTTGATTCGACAGGCGCCAGACATACATGGCATTCCTCTCGGAGGCCGACAGCACAAGGTAGCTTTGTTTGCGGACGACCTCCTCCTCACACTGTCGCATCCATGCACGTCTCTTCCCGCCCTTTATCATCTTTTGTGTCAATTCGAGCGGGCGTCTGGCCTTAAGATTAATCACGTCAAATCCTGGGCCCTGAACCTTACTATCCCGGCAACGGAGCTCTCGACGTTGCAAGCATTGGTCCCCTACAAATGGGCCCAACGTTCCATTCGCTATCTTGGGCTTAATTTGACTCCTACCCTTGCTACCTGGTCTCAAGCTAACTGGCAGGAATGTCGTCGGTCTGTGCTGGTGGACTTGCGGGTCTGGAAACCTCTCACTCTCTCCTGGCTGGGCCGTATCCATGCCCTCAAAATGTCCATTTTGCCCAAAATCTTATACGTCTTCCAATCACTTCCCACTCCTGTCCCACGTCACCAGATTCTAAGCCTACAGCGTGAATTCACCAGGTTTATCTGGGGGGGTCGTCGCCCGTGCTTTTCTAACAAAATTCTCATGTCGCCCCGGGATAGAGGGGGCTTGGCTTGTCCGAACCTGTTGGACTATTATTGGGCGGCGCACCTTCGCTTCATCTCTGAATGGATGGCATGGGATAGTGAAAAGGTGTGGTTTCACATAGATAGGGCGGTGACCGGGCGCTCCATATGGGATTTGCCCTGGCACTCCCGGGACTCCCACTCCCGTAGTGCTTACATAGCCGTTCCTACCAAAACTGTCCTTGACATCTGGGAACGGATTGCTGTACCCAAGGGTCTCACCACCTTCCCCTCCCCTCACACCCCCATCGCAGGCAATTCTCTCTTTCCTCCTGCTCTGAACCCCACCGTTTTCATTGACTGGTTGGATGGCGGGTGCCGTACGATACGGGACCTCTTTGTCGGTACCACCTTCAAGACTTTTGAACAATGCAAGCAGGAATTTCAACTTCCTGAAGGGGCTCGGCTTCAGTACTTGCAACTTCGGGTTCACGATGCATCTTTGGCATCGGCGGCCACACGTGCTCTCACTCCCTTCGAGCGGCTGGTCCGTTCGTTCGATAATTCTAGGGGTTTTATTGCATGCACTTATCGTATTCTCCAACACCCCCCGCGGCTTACTCCGCATCTCTATCAAACTCGATGGCAGTCGGATCTGGCCACGGACATTGCGCTCGCGCAGTGGGAGCGCCTTTGGCAGGACATTCCGAAGGTCTGTCGCTGTATCTCGCAGCGAGAAACCGCTTACAAAGTAATGTCTCAGTGGTATTACACCCCTCGAAGATTACATAAAATGTTCCCTACGACTTCCCCTCTTTGCTGGCGATGCTTGACGTCACCCGGAGACTTTCTTCACATCTGGTGGTCCTGTCCACTCCTGGCCACTTACTGGAAGGAGATCCTCAGCCACATCAAACTGGTTCTTGGCTTCCCCCTGCCTGAAACTCCAGCTACGCTCATTTTGGGTATCAAGCCTACTAATTTGTGCGCACTGACGCGTGGCGATTGGCAGGTCTGTCTCCACATGCTGGGTGCGGCGAAACAACTTATAGCCCTGTACTGGAAGAAAGCGGAGACGCCCCCGGTCACGGCCTGGTTCACCCGTCTATGGCATACCATGGCCATGGAGCTCCTTACAGCGCGCTTGCAGGATCGAGACACTCGCTGTAACACGCTCTGGCAACCATTAATCGATCACTTTTGTAGAATGGAGCATGCTCACTTCATGCCCCCGAAACTCCGGGCGTTACGCCTCTTTGAGGATGCGCTGCTTCCCTTTGCCTTCGCTGTGCCCTCCTGAGCCCCACGCCATCCAGCTGCCCCTATTCCACCAGGTTGTCGTTGTTTGCAAGGATCACCTCCAACACCTCTCTTTCTTCTGTCCCCTTTCCTCTATTCTTCCTTCTTTCCTGCCCCCCCATCCCCCATCCCCCTTTTTTTTTCTTTCTTTCTCGCCGTTCCTTCTTCCTTTCTTTCTCTAGCTGGTCTTCCCTGTTTGTCTTTCTTTCTCTTCTTCTATTATCTTGTTTGTTTCTTGCACAATGTGTGCGTTTGTTTTATGGTTCTGGTTCAATGCTCTTGGAGCTGTTGTAAAACGAACGCCTGCCACTTTTGATCATTACATCACGCGGCCGGCCCCAAGTGGGTTGTAGGCGACTTGCTGTGTAACTAAATACGTATGCCTGTTATTTTCATTGATATGCCATTGTCTCCCCCTTTTTTGCTTATCTTACTTTGCGGCCGGCCCGTCACAGGGTTGTAGGCGACATGCTGTGTAACTGCGGCTTATTTTTCTCTGTTTTAATAAAAAATAGATTTATGACAAGAAAGCACACACAGCGACAGGCACTCTGCAAGTTGGGGGTGGCGGGTGGTGTTATGCCCGTCGTGCAGGGAGGCAGGGTGGGGTTCGCATTGGGGGGGAGGCTGGGGTTTTGTTGTTTTTTTTTTTTTTTTTTCTTGCATCGGTACATTGTCATTCTTGGTTCTCTTGCGAAGCAATTGGTCCCACTGTCCCACATGTATACAAACTCCAATCGAGATGTTTCTTTCCACCGTCTGGATCTGACCGCGGAGTGGAGGGGTGCGCTAGTGGTCCATTAGTTGCTTTTTCCTCACGACGATTTCCTATCCTAACAGAACACCACAATGGCTTCACGCATAGTTCTTAACCTCCTGACCTGGAATGTCAACGGCCTGGGCGACAAAATCAAGAGGGGTATAGTGCTGCAATATTTGAAACGTCATGTTCTAGATATAGTGTTGCTCCAGGAGACACACTTGGTTGGGAATTCCTGTGGGGCCCTGAATAGGTGGGGGTATCGAATGGTCGCACACTTGGGATTTTCCTCAGGCTCGAGGGGGGTGGGGATCCTCCTCCGCAGAGGCTGCCCCTATATAATTCACAACACCTGGACCGACACGCAGGGTAGATACACAGCTGTCACGGGCACCTGGGAAGGACAGATCCTCAACGTTGTCTCCGTTTATGCCCCCCCTGGGTTACAGCGCCCGACACTGCGGGCCTTAGGAACTCTCCTACTTGACTTGCCCTTAGGAGTCCTGATACTGGGGGGTGACTTTAATTTAACGATGGACGGCACTAGGGATCACCGCCCGCCACGCAGCTATCCGCTACGGGGCTCCCAGCTTAATGAGTTTGCGAACGCCTTAGGCGTAGTGGACGTCTGGAGATGGCTTAACCCGACCAACACTCATTTCACGTTTCAATCTGGGGCTCACAACAGCCAGTCTCGCATAGACTACATGTTCACACATGCACATGACATTCATGCTTTTACCACATCCCGATGCTTGGCATGCAGCATTTCTGATCACTCACCTATTCTCACGACTTACGGCTTGAAACGGGCCGAACGCCGCAATACCATTTCTGTTAACCCCTGGGCGTTAAAGATACCTCACATTAGAGAGACGCTACTTAAGGACACCGATTATTACTTTGCAGAGAATGTAGGGTCCGTCGCCTCTGCGGAGATACTTTGGGGGCGTTTGGCGCTGTTATCAAGGGCCGTGCCTTATCATTAATGGTGGGACACAGGACTGAGCGTTCCAAGAGGATGGTCGAGCTGGAAAGAGATATCCTGGTCAGGGAGGAGGCCATTGTGCGTGGCCCTGACCCTGAAGCA
This sequence comes from Calotriton arnoldi, assembly GCA_963921515.1. Lineage (NCBI taxonomy): Eukaryota > Metazoa > Chordata > Amphibia > Caudata > Salamandridae > Calotriton > Calotriton arnoldi. The sequence continues at coordinate 190,161 of CAWUFW010017301.1, forward strand.
CAACATACCTTGAACATGATACGTCAGGATTACCGGCAGCTTCTTTCAGAAGCCGCCACAACGCGCTCTCAAGCTACCCGTCACAGGATCTACGAGCAAGGTGAACGCACAGGCAAACTCCTGGCGTGGCAGGAAAATAGGGAGCAGGCCTCGAGATGGGTCCACGCAATATCTAGCCCCGATGGCACACTCCTCACTGACCCCCAGCAAATAGCTGATACATTCGCCACCTACTTCAAAGCGGTATACAGTACATCAGAGACCTCTCAGGCCCCGTTGTCGGCTGAGCTTCTGGCTACTATTAATGTAGTGAGCCTCTCCCCACAGGATAGGACTCCCTGGAAGTAGACATCACGGAGACGGAGGTCCAGAAGGCAATACAGGAGGTCCGCTCAGGCAAAGCAATGGGTCCCAATGGGCTCCCCATTAAGCTCTTCAAGCCCATGGCCTCTAAGCTAGCTCCTCATCTATTGAATATGTACACTGAATGCTTTGAATCGGGTCTCCTTCTGGCCGACATTAGGACCGCCTCCATTGTGGTCATACACAAACCAAATAAGCCACCGGACGATTGTAAATCCTATCGTCCTATTTCCCTCCTCTCCGTGGAGGCGAAGATCTTGGACAAACTATTGACCAACAGGCTCTTACCCCACATCACCGAATTGATTCATCCGGACCAGTCCGGATTTATGCCAGGGAGGAAAAGCGCCCGGAACCTGAGACGGTTGAATGGGGCCCTTGGTAGGCTCGGGACTATTAGGGAAGAGGCAATTCTACTGTCGTTAGACGCCGCCATGGCTTTTGACACTATTGAATGGGAGTTCCTCTTTGCGGTACTGGCTCGTATGGGCTTCGGCCCCAAATTCATAAAATGGATCAAGTTGCTTTATACGCAACCTACTGCGCATGTTACCGTCAATAACCACCTTTCTGCTACCTTTCCTCTCCGACGTGGGCACGAGACAGGGATGCCCGCTGTCTCCGCTGCTCTTTGCCCTTGTATTGGAACCACTGGCAGTCTGGATTAGGGAAGATCCCGCAATAAGGGGACTAAAATGGACAGAAGATCACGAAGATCGCATTTCGCTTTATGCAGATGACATCCTTCTTTATCTGGCCTCACCTTCGCGATCCCTACGCCTTGAGACCCTTACGGGTGAGTAGTCGCGCTTTAACAAACCCCTGATTGATTGATTGATTACTTCACATATTCCACATATTTGGCGCCCACTCCGGATACACGATAAATTGGTCTAAATCCCAGATGTATGTGCTATGGGGTGGACCCCCCTCCAGTCCTCGGGGCTACAACATACCGGTGGTGTCTCAGTGTTTTAGATACCTGGGGATCTTTGTAACCCCGGATGCTAACCTCTTCTATGAACATAATCTACTGGGGCCCCTTACACGTCTGCAATCGGTTGTCCTACACTGGCAGTCTCTCCCACTTACCCTCCTGGGACGTGCGGCACTCTTCAAGATGCTCACGCTCCTGCGCTTCCTGTATGCACTACAGAACACCCCTAATGCTATCCCTGACGCCTATTTCTCTAGAATTGATAGCGTTGTGCGGGGACTACTATGGGAAAATCGGACACCGCGTATAGCCATGACTAAACTTACTATGGGATGGTATGACGGTGGCATTGCACTACCAGACATGCGGCTCTATTACCAGGCTTCACAACTGACCGGAATAAATAGGTGGGTGTTTGGGGAGCATGATGATCCAAATTTCTGTACGGATCGCTGGCTCCTCAGGCGGGGAGGCTATAATAGGGCACTTTACACCAACCCCCATAAGTTTAATTGACGGGCCCTACAGCCCGCACTGTGGAGGTCTGGCATGGAGTCATGAAGAAATGGGGCTGGCACAACCGATTGACAAAGGCTACGCCACTCTGGGAGCCCGACATGTTGGGTCAGCTTAGTAAATGCCCTGGCTTTGATAGATGGGACACAATAGGCATCTCCACGGTTGGGGACATGTGGTTGAAGGGGAAACTAGCCACATTCGCTGAACTTCAGGCTAAGTACCAGTTGGCACGCACTGAAACCTTCAGATATCTTCAGATTAGCCACGCCATCTCGGCGGCCATGCCCAAGGAGCTCCCCCTACCTGCGTCTTCCCCCCTAGAGGACAGGTTGATACTTGACCCGATGCCCCAAAAAGCAATCTCCCTCACTTATAAAAAGTTGGTAAATAATCGTCCTGACCCGATGCAACAACTGCGTGAGGGCTGGGAGTCTGACCTGGGGAGCATCGACGATGAAGACTGGCGCGATGCGCTAGCCTCCCCTAAAGAGGTGGCCATCACCATGAAACTACGCCTCGTCCAACTGAAAATCCTTCACCGGGTTTACTTTGACGCTAAACTCCTCTTCAGATTGGGTAGACGTCCTGACCCCCTTTGTTTACGACATTGCAATCAGACTGGCACCTTCTTTCATATCTTATGGGACTGCCCACAAACAAAGCATTACTGGGATAAAGTCACGAAACAAATGGAAAGGACGTGTGGCAAATCTTTAAAGTCATCTCCCCAGCTCTGTCTCCTCAACATATGGGAACCTACTGACCTCTCCCAGGCAGAGCAAACGTGGGCATCGGTTGGGCCATTGCGAAACAAAATATCGCACAAAAATGGGGGGTGGATACGGCCCCAAACCTGCGTGATTGGGCTAGAGACAAGGATAGGGCAATGATTGCCGAGAAGGCTGTGTTCAAAAGTAGAGGGTGCCCCAGGAAATGGGACCACAAATGGGGGAAATGGCACAAATACAGAGGGGATATCTGCATCTCTCCTTCCATAGAACTACAGCGTGAAAGACACTCTTTATTAGCTCAACTAACTGACAATGATGGACCCCAACCCCTCCATCCCTAATGTTGATATATCCGTGTGACTTCATTTGTTTTGTATCTTATTGATATGTATAGATCTCCTATCTTAATGATTCGTCGCCTGGATGGTTGGACAACACCCTGACTCAGCGAAGTGACAAACCTTGTGATCATTGTCATTTTATTGTGATGTAGGTGGAATCCAGTATTATGGACTCGACTATTGCTTTGCCATTGCTTTGTACCGGTATCAATTTGTTGATAAATAAAAATTGTTTTAAAAAAAAAAGAAAGCACACACAGACATGATTACTCTGGCCTGCCAGCCTTCAATACTGTGTTTAGGATCCCACTTTGTGCTGGCACTGCATACACACATGACATGTGTCCAATAGAGCTAAGCTGACCAAAGAGTGACCATTACAACAGTAGTCCATCACAAACCAACATCATTGCACCCCCAAGCCTCAGAGTCAAGAAGAACTGAAGTGCATGTCACCTCTGTAAAACCCAGAATGAAGTGACCCAAACCATTGGCAATGTTGAAGTGGCATATAGAGCATGTGTCACAGTAAACCATACCCACACAGAATAGCGCTTTATTCATGAAGGACACTGACAATGCAGACAACAGGAGTAACTGGTTTTATTCACATATCACAGTGATAGGCACCAGAAGTGGACAAGAGCAAGGCCAGTGGCCACAACAAAGTTCAGACTGTGTCCATGAGATCCTGCACAGGGAAGGGTTAAACAGCAAGGCCAGTGGCCAGTCCAAGGTGCAGACTGTGTCCATGAGATCCTGCACAGGGAAGGGGTAAACAGCAAGGCCAGTGGCCAGTCCAAGGTGCAGATTATGTCCATGAGATCCTGCACAGGGAAGGGGTAAACAGCAAGGCCAGTGGCCAGGAGAAAGTGCAGGTGAGGCACATGAGAAGCTGCACAGGCAAGGCTCAAACATCAGTGAACAACAAGGCCAGTGGCCAGGAGAAAGTGCAGGTGAGGTACATGAGAAGCTGCACAGGCAAGGCTCAAACATCAGTGAACAACAAGGCCAGTGGCCAGGAGAAAGTGCAGGTGAGGTACATGAGAAGCTGCACAGGGAATAATGAACACAGCCAGTTGCAACAAGGTTAGTGGCCAGTACAAAGTGCAGAGTAAGTACATGAGATCCAGCACTGGGAATGGGTGGTACTGTACCCTGGCATGGTCAGCAACACACTCAGGGCATCAACAATGGGTAGTCCATGGCACCACTGTGGGAGAGACGTGTGTGAGGGGGACTAACACTCAGACTTGGCTGACAGTCTGACTGGGAGGTGGCTGTGTGTCGGGGACAGTTGGGGGACTGGACCGGGGAGAGAGAGGCCCAGAGCCATCAGTGGTTTGGGAAGCCTGAGGGCTGCTAGGACCAGGTGGGGTGGTGGCACATGGAGGTGGACTCATGCTGCCCTGAGACACAGTGTGTGTGTGGGAGATACTGGAGGGGTGCCCTTCCACTTCTTTGGGATTCGAAATGGCTCCCCTGTCTTGGGATTAATGGCAAGTGGCGTGTACACAACAGGCACACTCACCACAAAAGCAGGATCATGTGCAGACGGTGGCCCTCCCTCTGGGGATGTGCTGGATTCAGCGGTGCGCTTGGCCCGGGATTGCCTCTGCCCCTGCCCCTGCATCCCCTGTTCACCAGGTGTACCCCCTACAGTGGGCTCCTTTCCCTGCTTCACAGGGCTCTGGATGGGAGTTGATGTTGTGGGTGAACCTGCCTTGGAGCTCTTTTTACGTGTACTCTTAACAGGCACCTGTTTCTCACTGGGCACGGAAACTGTCTGCTTGTCTTTGCGAGACACTTTTGGGACAGGTGAGTCCTTGGCTGAGGATGCCTCTGAGGCATGTGATCCTGAGGCATGCTTCTTGGCTTCCTTGCCCTGGGTGTCGCCTGAAGGGCTTTTGCCTCTGCGGTCTGGGGTGGCTTTAGCTTTCTGTGGGGATGGTGTCTGCGCTCTGGACTGCTTGGGCTGCTGCTGTCGTGTGCTGCGTGTGCTGTATCTTTCCCTTGATGTGTGCGGTGTGTGGTCACTATCATCAGACGTGGCCACTGGTAGGGTGGTGGACCTAGGGACTGGAGGTGGACCATGAGATTGGGCCAGTTGAATGGCTGCTGTCACCGCAGAGGACAGAGACTGTACAGTACGGTGTAGCCCACCCACGTCTGAATGAATGCCCTCCACGTAAACAACCAGCTGTGCCAATTTTTTGTCGTGGTCTATGAAGGCATTGAGGAGAGCTGTCTGCCCCACACACAGCTGGTGCAAAAGCTCCACAGACTCAGCACCGATGGCAGCAGGGGGGACAGGGGCAGGGGCAGCGGTGCCTGAGGTGAAGGACACCCTTCCCTTTTTGGTGGTGCGGACACGGGCAGCAACAGTGGGAGTAGCTGGGAGGGTGGGCACCGGACGCTGTGTGGTCGACGAGGAGGCAGAGTCCCCGTTCCCTGTGCCCGACAACATAGATGCATCTCCACCGTCGTCAGGTGATGTTGAGGTCTGCGTCTCTGGCTGCGACTCCTCTAGAAGACTCCTGTCCCCCTCTGATGCGCTGGTGACATCCGTGTCACTATGCTCGTGTGCAGCAGTTGTGCTGGATCCCTCACCACTGGTGTCCGTCCCCTGTCATTCCGTGCCCACGGGAGATGCTGCATGATAGAGAGAGAGATGTAGGATCAGTACATTGGCATCAACATTAAAAATATATGCAAGCAAAGCATCACAAAAGATTATGAATTCTCCATGTTGCACAACACCATGGGCAGTAACATTGTGCAACCTCAATCCAAAAGTCGAATCTTTCGTGGCATCATGCATACTTGGCATAAGTCACCCATGTGATGAACACACAGACAAATAGCCTGTTGGTGGATCCGTGTAACCAGACACACAGATCCCTCTGTGCACACCTAGGGCCCTGAGGGGGGAAAAGATGTTCCTCCCAACATGTTGCTACTGTCACACCTTGAGCCAGCAGAAGTGGCCAACACAGGGACAGCCTCCAAAATATCAGTCCACAATGGCCATGAGCACATGCCATCCACCATGTCGTACCTTGGGGCACAACTACAGTTGCACATTGGTGCCAGATGTGTAGTCCTCACAAATCTGACGTCAGGAAAAGCATCACAAAAGATGATGAATTCTCCATGTTGCACAACACCATGGGCAGTAACATTGTGCAACCTCAATCCAAAAGTCGAATCTTTCGTGGCATCATGCATACTTGGCATAAGTCACCCATGTGATGAACACACAGACAAATAGCCTGTTGGTGGATCCGTGTAACCAGACACACAGATCCCTCTGTGCACACCTAGGGCCCTGAGGGGGGAAAAGATGTTCCTCCCAACATGTTGCTACTGTCACACCTTGAGCCAGCAGAAGTGGCCAACACAGGGACAGCCTCCAAAATATCAGTCCACAATGGCCATGAGCACATGCCATCCACCATGTCGTACCTTGGGGCACAACTACAGTTGCACATTGGTGCCAGATGTGTAGTCCTCACAAATCTGACGTCAGGAAATGCACACATTGATGATGGCACACTCAGATGAAGCACTCTGCCGTTCACTGCCATGGGATGTCCCTGACTACCCCAATGAAGATGGTACCAGAAGGCACAACTACAAATGCGAATCCAAGGGCCATTACACCAATGACATGGGAAAGTACATGTAGGGAGAATGCATGACATCTGCACCCAACACTGAGGCCACTTACAAGCCATTGCATCACACTAGCAACATCAGAGCCCTGCACTGGCCCAGGCTTGGAACACATGCAGCCACTCACCACCCAAAGTCACACTCCCAGAATACTCACCCCCAGCTTGCTGCTGACGCTCCTTCAGATGTGCATCCAGTCCTGGCTGCGTCACAGCTAAGATGCGTGCCATGAGTGGTGTCATGCTGCACCGTGCCAACCTTCCGGCCGGAGGGATCAGCCCCAGTGTCATCTCGGCCACGTTCTTGCTCAGCCGACAGATGTCATCCCACGTCTTGTGACAGTAGGTGCGCCGGCGGTTGGAGACACCCAGAGCCCGCACCTTGCATACAATGGCCATCCACACGGCCTTACGCTGGTGTACTTTGAGCTGCAGGCATGGGAGACAAGAGGGGGAAAACATCAGTGACACAGTGTTATGTACCAATATCTCTCAGTACAGGAGCATGATACTAACTCATCCCAAATCCACAGATATGTCTAACAGAGACAAGAATGCATCTCACATGGAACATCAGCATGGGAGAACCACATGTAAATGCATGCAGGTGTGAGGGTGGACACAGTACCTGCCCATCTCATACACATGCAGGATGCCAGCACATTAAGCCATGTGTAGTCTGTCCACTTCTACTATCCATTTTCATGCAGAGCAAGACATACATCACATATCAACATATGTATGGGGGTAGACTCACTGGGTCCAACACTGCACAGCCCTCAATGCACTTGCCCTTTAACTGGCTCACTCTGTCATGGAGGTCACATTGAGGGACATGATCTCACAAACGCAACCCCTCATCACAAGGCCTGTCGTGCTTGAACTACAAGGCTGAAATGGATCATTGATGGAGAGTCAAGAATAAAAGCACAAATTTGACATTCTGTACATTCAGTGATGTGTCCCTGTCAGTTAGCGCGGTGAATGTGCAGGCCAGGTGGGGTCACACAGAGCTCCAACGTGGGGCATCTGAACTGTTACATGAAGGGACAATTTGGAAGCACAAACAGTGCCAACACATGCGAGTATGTGCACATGGTGGTGGTGATGAAAGGGTCTGTGCACAATAATGTGGAAGTCTACAGTGTCATAGGTGAATGAGCAACAAGAGTGTCACCCTCGGGGATTGAGATCCTGAGCATAGTGCAGAACTAGAGATAAGGCACATATTGAGTCATATACAATTCCATCACTACGCTCTGGACAACAACCCTAGATAATGCCACAAATGGGCCTGTGAAGGACATCAGGGACCCACACAGACATTCACACTAGCAATCACTGTCCTGACTCCGGCATTCCAAACTTGCTGCGTCACTGTATGACTGACAAGACAAAACATGTCTCTCAAATCTGGATGTGCAGGCAGGGAAACGTGTGGAATAGGCTAAACACCCCTTCCCCCTGGGGACAGCATGCTAGGCAGTGCATGACACAACCCCACACTCTCACGCACATACTGCAGCAGATCAACTTCATGTGTGCCCCCCCTGCACTCTCACTCCCACTCTGAGAGACTTACCACGACATTTGGCGCACCATATAGCCTCGGATACTGGGTGAGAACCTCGTCCACCAGGACCTCCAGCTTCTCGGTGGTGAAAGGAGTGGCACGGATCTTCTCAGTCTTCGCCATCACTGTGTGCAGGAGTCAGCAGCAGCAGAAGCAGTTGGTGGTGAGGGGTGGCAGGCAGCAGGCCCTGGAGACAGCAGCAGCAGAAGCAGTTGGTGGTGAGGGGTGGCAGGCAGCAGGCCCTGGAGACAGCAGCAGCAGAAGCAGTTGGTGGTGAGGGGTGGCAGGCAGCAGGCTCTGTGAGCTGTGTAAATGTGTGGCTCTCACACACATATATAGCCCCCTGGGCTTGTTTCAGTGGTTCTAAGCTGCTGCAATTGGTGTTCCAGGTCTGCCTTATTCAAATACATCCAATGACCGGCTCCGCGGTGGCGGAGCACGCCTACCGCGATTTTCAAAATTGCATCAGGCTACCGCAATTGCGGTTCCCTTTGGCTGTAAGGGCATGGTTCATGGCGGTGACACACCGCAGGGGACAGACGGGCGCTACCGCGGTGGTGCATCTTTCAAGTGCATCCAATGACCGGCTCCGCGGTGGCGGAGCACTCCTACCGCGATTTTCAAAATTGCATCAGGCTACTGCGATTGCAGTTCCCATTGGCTGTAAGGGCATGGCTCAAGGCGGTGATACACCACAGGGGACAGGCGGGCGCTACCGCGGTGGTGCATCTTTCAAGTGCATCCAATGACCGGCTCCGCGGTGGCGGAGCACGCCTACCGCGATTTTCAAAATTGCATCAGGCTACCGCGATTGCGGTTCCCATTGGCTGTAAGGGCATGGTTCATGGCGGTGACACACCGCAGGGGACAGGCGGGCGCTACCGCGATTCCGGGGCCATACATTGCTATGAGTGACCGGGATCTGGGTGGCGGAGCATGCCAACCGCCATCAGCCATGTGTAAATGCCTATCACTACCGCGATGGTGTCTTGGTCCATGGTGGTGACACACCGCTGGTGCCAGGCGGTAGCTTCCGCGATTTGGGTGCCATACATTGGTGCCTGTGACCGTGATTTGGGTGGCGGAGCATGCCAACCGCCATTTGTCAATACATATATATTTCTCACTACCGCGATTGTGTTCTAGGGATTGGTGGTGACACACCGCTGGTGGCAGGAGGGAGCTTCCGCGATTTGGGTGCCATACATTGACGTGAGTGATCGTGATTTGGGTGGCGGGACACTTTGTCAGGACCTATGGACACATCATGCTGTGTCAATGGCCAATGGGTAGTCATCAACAGTGCACAGTGGCCACATGATTAATGGCACATCATTGTGCACACAATGCCAGTGTAACATTTAACACACTGCTGACTACACATGCCATGTTTGTGTATGTCTTGTAGTACATTGGCATGTACTCACTCACATGTCACTAGTGATATTGATGGGCATGTACACCGAACAGTGTTGTTATGGACTCTCAAATGTGTACACATGTCAATGTGTGAAAGTGCTGTGAAAATCACAGTGATGTATGTCTTAATGTTGAATGTGCAGATTTGACTGTTTTGTTTTCTTTGATCATGCACACACTTGTTGTTTACGCTCAGCCTGTGGTCATTGTGTTGTTGATGTGTGCCATGTTCAACTCACGCCTGAAGGTGTGTCAGGTACAGCAGCTAGGTATGAGACAGTGGTGTTGCAGTTTTACACATATGCTGTATGAAATACCCTCAGGCCTGCTCATGCTAGATGTGGCCATATCCCTACATGCATTCGCATAGTCAGATGTTGTTTTGGATGTACTTGCTGTGTGAAAGGGGACAAGTGTGCGAGTAGTGTGGCTGAAGGTGTCCCTATGTGTAAGCTGCTCTGTAACTCAATTGTGATGACAGTCATTGTTGGCGTTGTGTCAGTCAAAACGTAAGATGTTGTACACGTCTCAGGGTGTATTGAATTGACATGTGTCCACTTTCATCTCAACTAGGAGGAGACCAAATCTGCATCGTCCCTACACCGTGCTGGCAGACATGGAGGATGAGGAGGTCATCCGGAAGTTCCGTCTGGACAGAGCCACCCTACAAAACCTCTGTGCTATGTTGGAGCCCCACCTGCAGCCTCGCAGAACATATCCAACAGCTTTCACCCCAACATCTAAGGTGATGGCGGCTCTGCATTTTTTTGCCTCTGGATCATTCCAGCACACAGTGTCCAGCGCAGGTGGGATGTCACAACCCATGTTCAGCATGGTGCTGCGTGATGTCCTGTCCGCCATGATGATTTACAAGGACAGGTACATCCATTTCCCCAGGGTGCCGGAATTGGCGGCTGTAAAGGGAGACTTTTATGCCCTTGGACACATCTCCCATGTTGTTGGGGCCATTGATTGCAGCCATGTTGGGCTTGTTCCACCACAGGCACGGGAGCACATTTATAGGAATCGAAAACATTTCCACTCCATAAATGTGCAAGTGGTGTGCCAGGCGGACATGATCATCACGCAGGTGTGTGCCAAATATCCAGGCTCAGCCCATGACTCATACATCATGCGGAACAGCATTGTACCACAGCTCATGGCTAATCTGCTTCCTGAGCGTGCATGGATTGTGGGTGAGTACGAAGAGTCCAGTAGCGTGCTGTGTGTGTGACATGCTGTCCTCTGCCACAGTATAATTACAAGGTTTATCTGTGTCTCTCACACCTAGGTGACTCTGCATATCCCAACCGTCCGTGGTTGCTGAGCCCACTGCGGAATCCCAGGACACCAGCTGATGTACGCTACAATGATGCCCATGGGAGGACACGTCGTGTGGTGGAGCGGACTTTTGGTCTCCTCAAGTCACGATTTCGCTGCCTTGACAAGACGGGAGGTGCACTCATGTACTCGCCCAGGAAGATGTGTCAGATTGCTGTGGCGTGCTGCATGCTCCACAACCTAGCCATTCGCAAGGATATCCCCCTGCTCCTGGATGTTGATGAGCAGCCACGGCCCCCACCTGCAAACGAACCCGTGACCAGTGATGAGGACACTGGAGAGGAGGATGGTGTTGACCTGCGTCAACAGCTCATCAGCTGCTACTTCACTTGAAGGTGAGTTTCAATGTACAACGGACCCATTGTCTGATGATGTTGCTGTTGTTGTGAAGGTGTATGTGAGCTTTGTGACTGCAGCCGGTTGTTGACTCAGTGGTGGCTGACAATGTTTATGGGACAGGGTAATTTTGAACATCTACAGGATGTGTATGTTGGCACTTGTTGCTCATTGTGATGTGTGCATGTTGTATTAGCTTTATGGTATGTGTTGTGTGATGTCTGTGATGCCACACCCAGACTAGTGAATCTTGTTCTGCTGTGTTTTCCTAGGTCCCTTCAGCCTCTCCTTGCCTACATACATTCCATACTCCTGGTACATTTTAATCATGGTGTTGACTGCACATCCTGGATTAAAGACTGAGCAGAAACAACAACATGTGTGTAAGGAGTTTTATTTACAATGGTGACATATGAGGGGGTGAACATTTACATTGAGGTGATTAGTGAAGCAGTGAGTTGACAGTTATGGTAAGTGAGAGAATCGAGTAGTCACCACATTGATGTGGTGACACAGTCCAACAGACAGATGCCATTCACAAGGCAGTGTGGGGAAGGACAGTCCAATGAGTCAATGCAGTAGTGAAGAGTGTTGCCATCATGGCTGGCTCCGTGACTGACGTTTGGCAGGTGCTTTGCCACGGGATACTACCAGGGATTTCTTGGGACGGCCCCTCCATCGCTTGGCAGGGGGGGCCTCTGCTGTGGGGCCTGTGGGGTCTGAAGACTCACCCCTCTCTGTGGCCGCAGGGGAGGATGTTGAAGTGTCATCCTGCAGCTCAGCAGAGGGAGGTGGAGGTGTTGTTTGTGGCGCAGGCCTGTCCCTCAGTGCCGCCACTATCTGGCCCAAAAGGTCCACAATTTGTCCCATGCGGGTGTCCTCTTCAGCAGGAGGAGCTCGCGGGAATCTTCTTCTGCCCGGGCCGTTCGTCCCTGGGCCCGTTCTTATGCCCCAAGGACTCTGTTTATGGTGTCCAGGGCTTCGGTCCCAGGCTCTGGTTGTCTGTGAGTGACCCTGCCACTCCCACCTGCCCTGCTGCCACGGACCTGTTGCATCACCACTGTAGGCACCCGCATCCTCTCCCTGCCCACCTCGGTTGGTGGTGTGGGCTGGTCATCCTCTGGGAGAGGGAGGGTGTTGCAGGCAGCACTGGTGGTGGTGGTGGTGGTGTAGGACACACAGGCCGTAACAGCAGGGGTCTGCGTAGCTGGTGGTGTTGCTACAGATGTGGTGGGGGGACGACGGGGTCTTGGGACCGGGTGCGCCCTGGCACACCAGATGGGCGAGCTCCGAGCTCCTCGTCCTCTGAATCCCGGGAGTCAACATCCGAGAGTCCATGTTCCGGGGGGGGGGGAGACTGGCTCTGCAGGTTGCTGGTGTTGTCCTCTGCAGTCAGTTCTTGGTCACCTGTGGGACAGATGAGAAATGGTCATTGTAGTGCACCCCGCAAGCTTTGTGTTGGCTGTGTATTATTCACTGTTTGTTCACCACACAGTTGACTCGTCATCACATTGTATGTATGCGCACTACTGTGCCTCCTGAGATGATGTTGAGGTACATGCATTAGTTGTCCATGGTGTGAGGTGTCACAACATACCATGTGCCACGTGCATGTTTTGTGATTACAGGGACATGTTGCCATCTAGGGACTGGCGCAACAAAGCATTTCTGAGGCAGAGTCCATGTTCCCTGTGTCCGACAACATAGATGCGTCTCCACCATCGTCAGATGACGTTGAGGTCTGCGTCTCTGGCTGCGACTCCTCTAGAAGACTCCTGTCCCCCTCTGATGCGCTGGTGACATCCGTGTCACTATGCTCGTGTGCAGCAGTTGTGCTGGATCCCTCACCACTGGTGTCCGTCCCCTGTCATTCCGTGCCCACGGGAGATGCTGCATGATAGAGAGAGAGATGTAGGATCAGTACATTGGCATCAACATTAAAAATATATGCAAGCAAAGCATCACAAAAGATGATGAATTCTCCATGTTGCACAACACCATGGGCAGTAACATTGTGCAACCTCAATCCAAAAGTCGAATCTTTCATGGCATCATGCATACATGGCATAAGTCACCCATGTGATGAACACACAGACAAATAGCCTGTTGGTGGATCCGTGTAACCAGACACACAGATCCCTCTGTGCACACCTAGGGCCCTGAGGGGGGAAAAGATGTTCCTCCCAACATGTTGCCACTGTCACATCTTGAGCCAGCAGTAGTGGCCAACACAGGGACAGCCTCCAAAATATCAGTCCACAATGGCCATGAGCACAAGCCATCCACCATGTCGTACCTTGGGGCACAACTACAGTTGCACATTGGTGCCAGATGTGTAGTCCTCACAAATCTGACGTCAGGAAATGCACACATTGATGATGGCACACTCAGATGAAGCACTCTGCCGTTCACTGCCATGGGATGTCCCTGACTACCCCAATGAAGATGGTACCAGAAGGCCACAACTACAAATGCGAATCCAAGGGCCATTACACCAATGACATGGGAATGTACATGTAGGGAGAATGCATGACAGCTGCACCCAACACCGAGGCCACTTACAAGCCATTGCATCACACTAGCAACATCAGAGCCCTGCACTGGCCCAGGCTTGGAACACATGCAGCCACTCACCACCCAAAGACACACTCCCAGAATACTCACCCCCAGCTTGCTGCTCATGCTCCTTTAGACGTGCATCCAGTCCTGGCTGCGTCACAGCTAAGATGCGTGCCATGAGTGGTGTCATGCTGCGCCGCGCCAACCTTCCGGCCCGAGGGATCAGCCCCAGCGTCATCTCGGCCACGTTTTTGCTCAGTCGACAGATGTCATCCCACCTCTTGTGACAGTAGGTGCGCTGGCGGTTGGAGACACCCAGAGCCCGCACCTTGCATGCAATGGCCCTCCACAAGGCCTTACGCTGGTGTACTTTGAGCTGCAGGCATGGGAGACAAGAGGGGGAAAACATCAGTGACACAGTGTTATGTACCAATATCTCTCAGTACAGGAGCATGATACTAACTCATCCCAAATCCACAGATATGTCTAACAGAGAAAGAATGCATCTCACATGGAACATCAGCATGGGAGAACCACACGTAAATGCTTGCAGGTGTGAGGGTGGACACAGTACCTGCCCATCTCATACACATGCAGGATGCCAGCACATTAAGCCATGTGTAGTCTGTCCACATCTACTATCCATTTTCATGCAGAGCAAGACATACATCACATGTCAACATATGTATGGGGGTAGACTCACTGGGTCCAACACTGCACAGCCCTCAATGCACTTGCCCTTTAACTGGCTCACTGTGTCATGGAGGTCACATTGAGGGACATGATCTCACAAACGCAACCCCTCATCACAAGGCCTGTCATGCTTGAACTACATGGCTGAAATGGATCATTGATGGAGAGTCAAGATTAAAAGCGCAAATTTGACACTCTGTACATTCAGTGATGTGTCCCTGTCAGTTTGTGCGGTGAATGTGCAGGCCAGGTGGGGTCACACAGAGCTCCAACGTGGGGCATCTGAACTGTTACATGAAGGGACAATTTGGAAGCACAAACAGTGCCAACACATGCGAGTATGTGCACATGCTGGTGGTGATGGAAGGGTCTGTGCACAATAATGTGGAAATCTACAGTGTCATAGGTGAATGAGCAACAAGTGTGTCACCCTCGGGGATTGAGGTCCTGAGCATAGTGCAGAACTAGAGATGAGGCACATATTGAGTCATATACAATTCCATCACTACGCTCTGGACAACAACCCTACATAATGCCACAGATGGGCCTGTGAAGGACATCAGGGACCCACACAGACATTCACACTAGCAATCACTGTCCTGACTCCTGCATTCCAAACTTGACTGACTAGACAAAATATGTCCCTCAAATCTGGATGTGCAGGCAGGGAAACGTGTGGAATAGGCTAAACACCCCTTCCCCCTGGGGACAGCATGCTAGGCAGTGCATGACACAACCCCACACTCTCACGCACATATTGCAGTAGATCAACTTCATGTGTGCCCCCCCTGCACTCTCACTCCCACTCTGAGAGACTTACCACGACATTTGGCGGACCATATAGCCTCGGATACTGGGTGAGAACCTCGTCCACCAGGACCTCCAGCTCCTCGGTGGTGAAGGGAGTGGCACGGATCTTCTCAGTCTTCGCCATCACTGTGTGCAGGAGTCAACAGCAGCAGAAGCAGTTGGTGGTGAGGGGTGGCAGGCAGCAGGCCCTGGAGACAGCAGCAGCAGAAGCAGTTGGTGGTGAGGGGTGGCAGGCAGCAGGCCCTGGAGACAGCAGCAGCAGAAGCAGTTGGTGGTGAGGGGTGGCAGGCAGCAGGCCCTGGAGGCAGCAGCAGCAGAAGCAGTTGGTGGTGAGGGGTGGCAGGCAGCAGGCTCTGTGAGCTGTGTAAATGTGTGGCTCACACACACATATATAGCCCCCGGGGCTCGTTTCAGTGGTTCTAAGCTGCTGCAATTGGTGTTCCAGGTCTGCCTTATTCAAATACATCCAATGACCGGCTCCGCAGTGGAGGAGCACGCCTACCGCGATTTTCAAAATTGCATCAGACTACCGCAATTGCGGTTCCCATTGGCTGTAAGGGCGTGGTTCATGGCGGTGACACACCGCAGGGGACAGGCGGGCGCTACCGCGGTGGTGAATCTTTCAAGTGCATCCAATGACCGGCTCCACGGTGGCGGAGCACGCCTACCGCGATTTTCAAAATTGCATCAGGCTACCGCGATTGCGGTTCCCATTGGATGTAAGGGCATGGCTCATGGCGGTGACACACCGCAGGGGACAGGCGGTCGCTACCGCGATTCCGGGGCCATACATTGCTATGAGTGACCGGGATCTGGGTGGCGGAGCATGCCAACCGCCATCAGCCATGTGTAAATGCCTATCACTACCGCGATGGTGTCTTGGTCCATGGTGGTGACACACCGCTGGTGCCAGGAGGGAGCTTCCGCGATTTGGGTGCCATACATTGACGTGAGTGATCGTGATTTGGGTGGCGGGACACTTTGTCAGGACCTATGGACACATCATGCTGTGTCAATGGCCAATGGGTAGTCATCAACAGTGCACAGTGGCCACATGATTAAAGGCACATCATTGTGCACACAATGCCAGTGTAACATTTAACACACTGCTGACGACACATGCCATGTTTGTGTATGTCATGTAGTACATTGGCATGTACTCACTGACATGTCACTAGTGATATTGATGGGCATGTACACCGAACAGTGTTGTTGTGGACTCTCAAATGTGTACACATGTCAATGTGTGAAAGTGCTGTGAAAATCACAGTGATGTATGTCTTAATGTAGAATGTGCAGATTTGACTGTCTTGTTTTCTTTGATCATGCACACACTTGTTGTTTACGCTCAGCCTGTGGTCATTGTGTTGTTGATGTGTGCCATGTTCAACTCACGCCTGAAGGTGTGTCAGGTACAGCAGCTAGGTATGAGACAGTGGTGTTGCAGTTTTACACATATGCTGTATGAAATACCCTCAGGCCTGCTCATGCTAGATGTGGCCATATCCCTACGTGCATTCGCATAGTCAGATGTTGTTTTGGATGTACTTGCTGTGTGAAAGGGGACAAGTGTGCGAGTAGTGTGACTGAAGGTGTCCCTATGTGTAAGCTGCTCTGTAACTCAATTGTGATGACAGTCATTGTTGGCGTTGTGTCAGTCAAAACGTAAGATGTTGTACACGTCTCAGGGTGTATTGAATTGACATGTGTCCACTTTCATCTCAACTAGGATGAGCCCAAATCTGCATCGTCCCTACACCGTGCTGGCAGACATGGAGGATGAGGAGGTCATCCGGAAGTTCCGTCTGGACAGAGCCACCCTACAAAACCTCTGTGCTATGTTAGAGCCCCACCTGCAGCCGCGCAGAACATATCCAACAGCTTTCACCCCAACATCTAAGGTGATGGCGGCTCTGCATTTTTTTGCCTCTGGATCATTCCAGCACACAGTGTCCAGCGCAGGTGGGATGTCACAACCCATGTTCAGCATGATGCTGCGTGATGTCCTGTCCGCCATGATGATTTACAAGGACAGGTACATCCATTTCCCCAGGGTGCCGGAATTGGCGGCTGTAAAGGGAGACTTTTATGCCCTTGGACACATCCCCCATGTTGTTGGGGCCATTGATTGCACCCATGTTGGGCTTGTTCCACCACAGGCACGGGAGCACATTTATAGGGATCGAAAACATTTCCACTCCATAAATGTGCAAGTGGTGTGCCAGGCGGACATAATCATCACGCACGTGTGTGCCAAATATCCAGGCTCAGCCCATGACTCATACATCATGCGGAACAGCATTGTACCACAGCTCATGGCTAATCTGCTTCCTGAGCATGAATGGATTGTGGGTGAGTACGAAGAGTCCAGTAGCGTGCTGTGTGTGTGACATGCTGTCCTCTGCCACAGTATAATTACAAGGTTTATCTGTGTCTCTCACACCTAGGTGACTCTGCATATCCCAACCGTCCGTGGTTGCTGAGCCCACTGCGGAATCCCAGGACACCAGCTGATGTACGCTACAATGATGCCCATGGGAGGACACGTTGTGTGGTGGAGCGGACTTTTGGTCTCCTCAAGTCACGATTTCGCTGCCTTGACAAGACGGGAGGTGCACTCATGTACTCGCCCAGGAAGATGTGTCAGATTGCTGTGGCGTGCTGCATGCTCCACAACCTAGCCATTCGCAAGGATATCCCCCTGCTCCTGGATGTTGATGAGCAGCCACGGCCCCCACCTGCAAACCAACCCGTGACCAGTGATGAGGACAGTGGAGAGGAGGATGGTGTTGACCTGCGTCAACAGCTCATCAGCCGCTACTTCACTTGAAGGTGAGTTTCAATGTACAACGGACCAATTGTCTGATGATGTTGCTGTTGTTGTGAAGGTGTATGTGAGCTTTGTGACTGCAGCCGGTTGTTGACTCAGTGGTGGCTGACAATGTTTATGGGACAGGGTAATTTTGAACATCTACAGGATGTGTATGTTGGCACTTGTTGCTCATTGTGATGTGTGCATGTTGTATTAGCTTTATGGTATGTGTTGTGTGATGCCACACCCAGACTAGTGAATCTTGTTCTGTTGTGTTTTCCTAGGTCCCTTCAGCCTCTCCTTGCCTACATACATTCCATACTCCTGGTACATTTTAATCATGGTGATGACTGCACATCCTGGAATAAAGACTGAGCAGAAACAACAACATGTGTGTAAGGAGTTTTATTTACAATGGTGACATATGAGGGGGTGAACATTTACATTGAGGTGATTAGTGAAGCAGTGAGTTGACAGTTATGGTAAGTAAGAGAATCGAGTAGTCACCACATTGATGTGGTGACACAGTCCAACAGACAGATGCCATTCACAAGGCAGTGTGGGGAAGGACAGTCCAATGAGTCAATGCAGTAGTGAAGAGTGTTGCCATCATGGCTGCCTCCATGACACGTTTGGCAGGTGCTTTGCCACGGGACACTACCAGGGATTGCTTGGGACGGCCCCTCCGTCGCTTGGCAGGGGGGGCCTCTGCTGTTGGGCCTTTGGGGTCTGAGGACTCACCCCTCTCTGTGGCCGCAGGGGAGGATGTTGAACTGTCATCCTACAGCTCAGCAGAGGGAGGTGGAGGTGTTGTTTGTGGCGCAGGCCTGTCCCTCAGTGCCACCACTATCTGGCCCAAGAGGTCCACAATTTGTCCCATGCGGGTGTCCTCTTCAGCAGGAGGAGCTCGCGGGAATCTTCTTCTGCCCGGGCCGTTCGTCCCTGGGCCCGTTCATATGCCCCAAGGACTCTGTTTATGCTGTCCAGGGCTTCGGTCCCAGGCTCTGGTTGTCTGTGAGTGACCCTGCCACTCCCACCTGCCCTGCTGCCATGGACCTGTTGCATCACCACTGTAGGCACCCGCATCCTCTCCCTGCCCACCTCGGTTGGTGGTGTGGGCTGGTCATCCTCTGGGACAGGGAGGGTGTTGCAGGCATCACTGGTGGTGGTGGTGGTGTAGGACACACAGGCCATAACAGCAGGGGTCTGCGTAGCTGTTGGTGTTGCTGAAGATGTGGTGGGGGGGACGGGGTCCTGGGACCGGTTGCGCCCTGGCACACCAGATGGGCCGGCTCCGAGCTCCTCGTCCTCTGAATCCCGGGAGTCAACATCCGAGAGTCCATGTTCTGGGGGGGGGGGGAGACTGGCTCTGCAGGTTGCTGGTGTTGTCCTCTGCAGTCAGTTCTTGGTCACCTGTGGGACAGATGAGAAATGGTCATTGTAGTGCACCCCGCAAGCTTTGTGTTGGCTGTGTATTATTCACTGTTTGTTCACCACACAGTTGACTCGTCATCACATTGTTTGTATGCGCACTACTGTGCATCCTGAGATGATGTTGAGGTACATGCATTAGTTGTCCATGGTGTGAGGTGTCACAACATACCATGTGCCACGTGCATGTTTTGTGATTACAGGGACATGTTGCCATCTAGGGACTGGCGCAACAAAGCATTTCTGTGGCGCATCTTTGTTGGTCACTCTGCCCTGGCAGACGTTACATCTGAGCATGTCCTGGCCATTGTCATCTCATGCATACCTTTGTAGTGTCATGTGCAAAGATGAATTTGTACCAACAACCAGGCTTTCTTTGTTTACATATGGTCCTTGCTGCTCTGGCCACATGGCATTCAGTGCTGTGCATGATTGTGCACAGACTTTCTTCTACATGTGAATTGGTGTGTCACACTTTGGTTGCTGTGGCAGTTACATTTGCTTAGCTGTCTGCACACTGTGAGTGGCAATTGGATCTGTGTGTATTTTTGTGTGATGAGAGGGCTGGTGTTGTCATATGGCACCATGCTTTTTGGGAGGAATGGCTGGGTGCATGTACTGGCTACTTACCTGTTCTGTTTTCACATTTGGGTTGGATTTGTGTCACATCTATGTGTGTGTGTGGTGGAGGCTTCCATCCTGCTCAGGGATGGGACAAGAGGGCATAATATGTCTACCTACCTGTTAGTTTGAAGTGGACTGTGCAATGACTGACACATGCATCTGGGTGGGAGGGAGTGCTCCATCTTGATGTGCTGGGGAACAAGGGGGCATGGTGGGAGTAGTACTGCAGGCCTCCCACCCCCAAACAGCCCTCCCAGGGAAGATGGCTACCTACCTGTTAGTTTGAAGTGGACAGTTCAATGACTGACACATGCATCTGGGTGGGAGGGAGTGCTCCATCTTGATGTGCTGGGGAACAAGGGGGCCTGGTGGGAGTAGTACTGCAGGCCTCCCACCCCCAAACAGCCCTCCCAGGGAAGATGGCTACCTACCTGTTAGTTTGTTTGTAGTGAGACAAGGGCTTCCCAATGCTTCTGGGTGTGGAGTGCTCCATCCTGCTCAGGGGTGGGACAGGGGGCCTGGTGGGAGTAGTACTGCAGGCCTCCCACCCCCAAACAGCCCTCCCAGGGAAGATGGCTACCTACCTGTTAGTTTGAAGTGGACAGTGCAATGACTGACACATGCATCTGGGTGGGAGGGAGTGCTCCATCTTGATGGGCTGGGGAACAAGGGGGCATGGTGGGAGTAGTACTGCAGGCCTCCCACCCCCAAACAGCCCTCCCAGGGAAGATGGCTACCTAGCTGTTTGTTTGTAGTGAGACAAGGGCTTCCCAATGCTTCTGGGTGTGGAGTGCTCCATCCTGCTCAGGGGTGGGACAGGGGGCCTGGTAGGAGTAGTACTGCAGGCCTCCCACCCGCAAACAGCCCTCCCAGGGAAGATGGCTACCTACCTGTTAGTTTGAAGTGGACAGTGCAATGACTGACACATGTATCTAGGTGGGAGGGAGTGTTCCATCTTGATGTGCTGGGGAACAAGGGGGCATGGTGGGAGTAGTACTGCAGGCCTCCCACCCCAAACAGCCCTCCCAGGGAAGATGGCTACCTAGCTGTTAGTTTGTTTGTAGTGAGGCAATGGCTTCCCAATGCTTTTGGGTGTGGAGTGCTCCATCCTGCTCAGGGGTGGGACAGGGGGCCTGGTGGGAGTTGTAGTGCAGGCCTCCCACCCCCAAACAGCCCTCCCAGGGAAGATGGCTACCTATCTGTTAGTTTGTTTGTAGTGAGACAATGGCTTCCCAATGCTTCTGGGTGTGGAGTGCTCCATCCTGCTCAGGGGTGGGACAGGGGGCCTGGTGGGACTTGTAGTGCTATTTGCCTGGGCACATACAACCCTGTAAATGTTGGCTACCTTTTGGGGTGATTCAGATGTAGTGGATGTTACATCTGTGGGACATGTGTTGATTATTGTGGTGCATATGGATATACTTGTGCCTCTGAGATGTAGCTTTGCAGTTGTGCTTGACAGTACATTGCTGTGTAATGGTCTACATTTGTTTGTACTTACCAGCCTCCACTCCCCCAGGTATTCCTGTGAGACTCTCTGGATGCAGTATGGCAAGCACCTTCTCCTCCCATGCAGTGAATGCTCTTGGTGGAATGGGAGGGCCACCGCCAGTCCTCTGAGCCAGCTCATGGTTCTTGCTCCTCTTCTTTTTGACAACACTCTTCAGGTCATGCCACCGCTTGATGATTTCCTGTCTGTTGCGTGGGATGGTCCCTACTGCATTGACCTTATCGACTATACTTGCCCACATTTGATTTCTTCTGGCTAATGGTGTCTGTTGGACCAGGTTACCAAACAGTTGTGGTTCAACTCTGACTATCTCATCTACCATGACTGTCAACTCACTATCTGTGAATTTTGGCATTTTCTGTGGTGCCATGGTGTGTGATGTGCTAAGGGGTTTGAGGTGCAGGTGTGTAAGTGGTGGGGGTGGGGGTGATGTGTATGGTGTGTGATGTGCAGAGGGATTAGAGGTGCAGGTGTGGAAGTGGTGATGGTGCCGTGTGTGGTGTGAGTAGTGATGGTGTGCGGATTTGCCTCTCCTTTGTGCTCTGGTGTTGGGCCCTTCAGTTGTGGAGTATTGCAAAGGATTGTGGTCAGGGAAGGGGCTGGTTTTATACCCAGCTATGTGGGTGTGTCCAAATGGGGTATTGCTGTCAGGTGTGTTGTGTGGGTTGTCCTGGGATTTGGATTTTTGTAGTTGCCATGTGGTTGTGTCATTGGGGTGTGTTATGTGTTTTTGGGTGCATGGCTAGTTTGCTGTGTGCACTTTGTGACCTTGTTGTGATTTTTTTCTGTCGACCGCCATATTTGTCACGGAGCGTCTGCAGCGGTGGCTATGCTGCAGTTCTTCCGGCGGCTCTCCCATTCATCACTGTTGGAGTTTTCGGCAGTCGGATTCAGCGGAACGTACCGCGGTCACATCGGGGATATCCTAATGTTCCGTGCAATGTCTCCGCTGTCGTGGTGGCCGTTTGATTTTTTTCCTCCGAGAATCCGACCGCCGCGGATGGGTTTTCTCCTTCTCCGCCCGCTACGAGCGGTTTTTCGGTGGCTCTTACCGCCGCGGTCGGTTATTTTTGGTGGGACATCCTAATCTGGCCGCCGGTTTTGCCGCGGTACCGGCGGGCAGTTGTTTTCCGCTACCATGGCGGTCGGGGAGGTTTTCCGACCGCCATCGTAATAAGCCCCTCAATTTTTGCAAACGATATTAATGACTTCCATATTTTTGAAATCAATATTTCTTACCTTAAACTCGATATTCTTGACCACAATATTCTTGCTGTCGATATTTGTGTCTCGATATTTCAAACTCGATATTAGTGCAAGTCGACATTTCCAACTCGATATTCTGTCTCTATACTGATGCAATCTTGTCGAGGATTCTCACTCAATTTCCTTTCCTAATATGCCACACAAATTACAAGCAGCCAAGGTTGATTTTTATAAAATCGAACATTTCCCACAAGTGATTGGTTGTGTGGATGAGACACATGTCCTGATTTGTCTTCCTTCTGCCACAAAATTTCCTTACCAAATTCATAAAAATCACCATTTCCAAAACATACAGGTTGTTTGTAATTCTCATAACCTGATCTCTGACCTTGTGGCTAGATATCCTGGATATGCACAGGATTCTTATATTTTACACCACTTTGGACTCTTCAACTGTCTTGCCAGAGGAGATTTGTTGACAGTTACAGATTAGGTAAGTGTAGAGTTGAATGTTAGCTATGTAAGATGGAAATAGAACTTGGAAGGTAGAGCAGAATGTATTGTTATGAAATGTAAGGGGAATGACCAGAGCAAGTTGAAAGAAACTGGAGGTAACTTGTTGTAGAAAGAAAGAACTTTTTCAACACTCAGGTTGTGCTGCATCTCTAAACTGGCAATGAGTTAGAAGTCTGTGCCGGGGACAGACAGTGAAGTTCCTCCACCCCTGGAGAAGAAAGGAATCTTGAAGAAGATGAGCATCTTGAATATTCCTGCCCTTAAGAAAGGGTAAGTGCTTTATCCTCATTAATAGAAGATTTATGACGCTCGGAGGGAGTGCATCATCGTGGGACATGTGTTATAGACACTACCATGTACTACTGCGTTCACCCTGATAATGTTGTCCTAACTTTGTGGCACAGAAAAGACAAACAAGTTGTAGTGCTCAAGCCTACTTACATTGGACAAAAAGGGTGAAGTTTACCGTCAGAAAACAAATATATATATATTAAAGGAGAAAACATACATTTTCTTGATGTGCAGCAGCCATCTAAACCTTTGTGCATCTTTTGTAATTAATAAACGAGTGAGCGCAGTTTCTTAAATTTAGTGCGTGGTTATATAATGCCTCTCACGCGACTAATTGTACTGCCAGCACTGTGCGAATAGATTTTTTTTTGTGCCGCTTGCTGCTCCTGTGCGAGAAACGCATTAGGAACATGCTCTGACATTGATGAGGGAGAATGCTCTAGGAACACGCATTCCCTGTGCGCTGCTACCTGCATGGGGAATAAGCTAGGAACACACGCCAGCAACAATGAGGGAGAAGGAAAGAAACATTTACCTAACATTTACAGCCTCTGTGCTGCCATGCAGCTACCGTGCAACCATTATGAACACACAAAGCTATTAGAAGAAAGTCCCTTAGCTACCACGCTACATTGGGATCGAAGAAGGAATCTGTGTGGGCGTTTGAGGAAAGCTCTGTGTGATGCTTCATCTTCACTGAAGAGAGACTATGATGACA
Source organism: Calotriton arnoldi (assembly GCA_963921515.1). Classification (NCBI taxonomy): domain Eukaryota; kingdom Metazoa; phylum Chordata; class Amphibia; order Caudata; family Salamandridae; genus Calotriton; species Calotriton arnoldi. Next base: position 214,565 of record CAWUFW010017301.1, read on the forward strand.
CTTGAAATTGCTCTAACTTTTTAAAGATTGTTTTATGTTAGCTTATTGCGGTTATTTGATTTTTTAGTCCATTGTTTTGAGTTCTTATTTTAGTTGATTATTTTATATTTCGTTCTAGTGTACAAGGCATGGCTGACCAAAGTATGACACCCCTACCACGTTTCTGGCAACTCCTGGTGACCCTTAATACCCTGGAAACAATGGGATAAAATGTTCTTTACATATATTTTGGCAATTGGTGGAGAAAAATATGGTCCAGTATGAAAATGGGCAATCCTACTTCATCATTTAGGGATCGAAGGCAGGAGGTTATGTGAAGATTTGCAAGAAGTTTCCTTGGGCATGGGCAACCTAACAGTGTGTATGAAATATCATTGCAAATGTTGGATGTGCGTTTTACCACAAAAGTGAATGTTGTTTTAGAGTCATAAGTTTTTTTCCTATGTACAAAAGTTAGATGAAGATATTGCATCATATGTAGCTTCATTAAGAGGGTTATCTTTGTCATGGCGATTTGGGGACTTGCGTGATTCACTCATAAGGGATTAAGGGGCAGATGTATCAAGGATTGCATTTGCGATTCCTTAATAGCGAATTTTAGCGAATTGCTATTAAGGAATCGCAAAATGCTATGTATGTAGGAATCGCAATAATAATTGTGATTCCTTAATATTCCTTAATTGCGAATTGCAAATTGCGATTCGCAATTAAGGAATACCTTCCCATTTATTCCTATGGGCGTAGAGGCCCATAGGAATGAATGGGAAGACATTCTCAATTTGCGAATCGCAATTAGGGAATCGCAAATTGAGAATGCATTTCAAGGGTGCCAGGGTGTCCTTTTGATACCCTGTTGCACCCCTGAAATATGTATGTGTGCACATGTGGCGCACATACATGCCCTAAGAGCATGTATGTGCGCCACATGGCACTTTCAAAAATGCTAAAAAGTGAATTTTTCAAAGAAACGCATATTACCACCAACTTGAAGTTGGTGGTAATTTGCGATTCCTTAAGGCCAAATTGCACTTTTTTGGTGCTTCTACATTGGATTTAAGGACTCGCAATTTGCGATTCCTTAAATGCAATCGCAAAATAGGGAATCGCAAAGTTTGCGATTCCTTATTTTGCGAGGCAGTTTTGCCTTAATACATACACTAAGCAAAATTAAGTTTCCAAACGCCGAAATTCTGCGAATTTCGGCGTTTGCTAACGCAATTTTGCTTGATACATCTGGCCCATAATCATAAGGTGTACAAATAACAAAAGTCTTAAGGAGAAACTGTTAACTAAGGATCCTACACTTGAGGAGGCTATTCAAATTGTCAAAGGGATGGGGCATGCGGCAATGTAGCTGAAGGAAATGGATACGTCTGGTAAGGACAATGTAAGTGAATTGGTAAAAGTATATGAAGAGTCTAAGGTGGTAGAAATAAACCCACCTGTGGAAAAAGTTAGGAAAGTTAAAGTCAAAGGAACAGCATGTAGGGTGATAAAATGCTATAGTAGTGGACAATCTGGTCACATTGGATCGAGCACTACGTGTGCAACAAGGAATGTCTAATGCCGCAACTGTGGAAAGGTGACATTTTGCAAAAGTTTATAGAGCAAAGAAACAGGCAGCTAAAGTGAAAAAAGTTGATGATGTTTGTGAAAGTATACAGGAACTAGTATTAACTGTAGAAGAACTTGTCAAAGAGACACTGACAATAGCTCATGTCTCTGATAGAAAAGAGATAAAAAAGAGAGCATGGATAAATTAAAGAAACCCCCATGTAAGGTTTATCTTGAAGATCAATTGGTAAGAATGTTGGCAGATTCTGGTAGCTTCCATACCTTTTTGTCCAAAGATGCTTACTACTAGTAGTGGGGAGTTGAATACAGCAAATGGAATGAGGCAGATATTAGGGCTGTGGGATATGGAGGAAGGAGAATTGAGATTTTGGGGATGAAATGGATGACAATTGAATTTGAAGAGGAAGCAGTATATGGACAAGTCTACATAACAAACTATGGCTCAAATTTATTAGGTTGGCTTCTTTAGAAGGGCTTAAAGATAATCCTAAATCCCAATGCCGAAAAGCCCATAATGACTGTTGAAGTCCAAGAAATTAAAACACCTATCAAAGAGTTGTATGAAGAACTGATGATGGAAAAATATCCTGCAGTATTCACAGATGAGTTCAGTAAACTGAAGGGTTTGTCTCATAAAATCGTTCTGAAGAAGATTGATGTACAAGTTGCTCACAGGGTGAGGAATGACCCACATAGGATGAGAGAACCTTTGTAGAAGGAACTAAATAAGCTGCTCAAACAAAAAATTGTTGAGCCTATTGAGTCTTCGGAATGGTTGGCACCAGTGGTTGTGGCACCAAAAGAAGGAGGAAAGATTTGACTGTGTATAGACTTGTGATATTTCAACAAAAACATATGGGTGGATAGATAACCCTTAACAAATATTTCTGAAAGGTTAACATCCATGGGGGAGGATCTGTATTTAGTATAATTGATATGTCTCCTGCCTATCATCAAATTGATTTGCATGAAGATTCTAGGCATTCTAACACCGTTCAGGGCTTATCGATATCTGTGCATACCTTTTGGACTGGAATTAGCTTCAGTGGTATTGCAAAGAAGAGAATAAACACATTGTTGAGGTGCTTACGAATGTCATATGCTTTCAAGATGATGTTCTTCTTGTAGGAAAGGTTGAAACTGAACATGATGAGTTAGTTAGGAGGGTAATGGAGTGGTTGAATGAATATGGTTTGATGATAAAAAAGGAGAAATGCCAATTGAGGAAGAAGCAAGTCATTATTTGGGGCATGAAATATCAAAGGAAGGCCTCAAACCCAAGAAAAGTATTGTGATGGCGATGAAAGATGCTTCTAGACCAGACAGCAAGGATCAGTTCAAGTCATTCCTGGCATTAGCGTAGTATTTTTCTAAATTTTTAGCTACCTTTACTGAGTTTGTGGAACCTCTGAGGGTATTAATGAATATGAATGCCATCTGTGAGTGGGATAGTGAATATGAAAACGCTTTTAGGGAGTGTAGGATGGTATATTGCAGGCTCCAACACTAGGACAATTTGATGTGACTGCTAGAACATATGTAACAACAGATGCAAGCAATGTGGGGATGGAGCAGTGCTGACACAAGTAAAAGGTGGGCTGAAAAGTGTTGTAGGGTTTGCATCAAGGCACCTTCAAAAGGCATAGGCCTCGTAATTCAATGATTGAGAGGAGGGCTCTAGTGCGTTGTTGTGGTATCAAACATATTAAGTATTTTGTGTGGGGATTGCCCTTTAAGGTTAGAACAGATGACAAGCCACAGATACAGTTGTTCAAAGAGGGAAAGTGATTAGAAGGAAATGTGGCTCCGAGAATATCTAGATGGATGATGTAATATAATTTTGAGGTGGAATATGTAAAAAGGTTATAGAATGTGGTGGATTGTTCATCAAGGCTGCCTATAAACGAAATGGAACAAACTTTAGAAATGAATATGGACGTATTAAATGGTTGAGAAGAAGTGGCACTGTAGAAAGAGGAATGGAGAGTTGCCATGGAAGAGGGTTCTTTGCTGAAGGAGTTGGATAATGTGTAAGACAGGGCTGGAACAATAGTATGAGTCAGAGTAAAGAAATGAGTGCATATTATAATGTAAAGGATGATTTGAGCTTGTGTGAAGGTAAGTTGTTGAGAAGAGGTCAGATAATTCCACTTATGAGTCTCTTCGCAAGCAAATAATCCTGCACATGGAGGACATCCAGGTCATAACGTGAAAAAGGAGGGTTAGGCAGTCATTTTGGTGGCCCAAAATGGATGATGCTGTTGAGGATGTTGAAAGAGATTGTTACGTGTGTGATAATAGTGACATAACCAAGGTGTGAGACAACCTTCTTTGGGATGCATGGATCTGCCTGACAAACCATGGGAAAGAGTAGCCATTGCTTTTTAGGGTCCAAAAGTTAGATTAGGTTCTAGGGACAAGTGCATGATTATCTTAATGGATTACCACACCAAATGGTTTGTGACACAATCCCTGAATCAGATTGATGCAGAGAAAGTGATTAGATTTCTGGAAATGGTATTCATAGATGAAGGCATTACTAAGATGTTGGTTTCTAAAAATGGGGAGAAATATGTTTCTAGGAGTATGACAGAATCTTTAATGCAAATGGAAATTGTACATGAGAGAGTGGCCTTGTTTAGACCTCAGACCAATAGTTTGGTAGAAAGGATTAATCGCTTGGTCATGGAAAATATACATTTATCTTTGGCTAATGGATTACCATGGAAGGAAAAACTAAGGAAACGAACTTGGGTGTATAGAATAACGCCACATTCAGTGACAGGAGTGTCACCTTTTGTATCTCTGGGAAGGTAGGAATTTCCTGCATGGCTGGAGAGTAAAGACTATGTGTGAGTTGATCGCAGTGCGATTAAAGAAAGTCTTACTATGAAATAGCAAAAAGCTAAGAAATATTATGATGGTAACAAATGGGCAAAGAAGGTAAATGTGGAGGTCGGTCCCTGGGTTGTGATAAGGAAGGGAGGTATGGTCAGGAAAGGGGACCATTCAAAGTGAGAAAATTGAAGCAGACTGTGGTGGTATTGGAAGACGGATCTATGTGGAGTTTGGGAAAGTGTGTAAGCTTATGAGTTATCCAAGTAATGCTGTGAGTGACACATACAGACTGATATACCATGTAATGCATCTATTTTGTAAGTTGCATAGAGGCGTATATAATTGAAGTGCATGTGTAGTATTGATGGTAATATTACTTGAACATGAAGTACCTTGAAAAAATAAGAGACAAGAGGCGTTTGGCAAAACAGGAAAAGTTTGTTTGATTAAACATAGCGGCCGGGAGAACAGTTTCAGACACAGGGTCTGAAGACTGTCTCAATTTCCAATCGGTCTATGGCTTTCTTTTATACAGTTTATTGTAGGTTCCAGGTGAGGTATTGTTCCTAAAGATGAGGACTTTGGTCTAGTCCGTGTTGAGCTTGAGACAGTTGTCCTTCATCCATTCGGCGATGTTCATTATGCATCCGTGGAAGCGAGCTCTGGGGGTGGAGGGGTCTTCTGACAGCAAGAGGATGAGCTGGGTGTCGTACGCATAGGAGATGATGTTGAATCCATGCGATCTGACTGTGTTGGCCAAGGGGTCATGTATGTGCTGAAGAGGGTGGGGCTGAGGGACGATCCTTGTGGGACACCGCAGATGATCTTTTTGGGTTCCAAGGTGAATGGTGGGAGACGGATTCTCTGAGTTCCTCCGGTGAGGTATGAGGCAATCCATTTCAGGGCGTCTCCCTGGATTCTGATTTGGTGGAGTCTGTTGATAAAGTTGCGGTGGAAGACGGTGTCGAAGGTGGCTGACAGGTCCAGGAGGATGAGGGCTGCTGTTTCGCCATGGTCCAGGAGGACACTGATGTCATCAGTGACTGTGATCAGAGCTGTCTTGGTGCTGTGGTTGACAGGGAATCTGGATTAAGAGGGGTCCAGGAGGTTGTAGTGTTCCAGGTGTTTGGTGAGTTGCTGGTTGATTACCTTTTCAAGAACCTTTGCCGGAAAGGGGAGCAGGGAGATGGGCCAGTAGTTCTTCGGCTCTGCTGGGTCAGCAAATCAGCAGATTTATTCAGTTGGGGTAAGGGCTCGAATCCAGGCAGCTCTGCAGGGAACGCAAGTATCTTCTCCCACATTGTGTTTCTCAGGCAATAATATATGAATATTTCTAAAGGAGTAGGATCACATCTACATTTAAATTGCTCCATTGTGAGGAAAGTCCCTTCAGAATAGAGATGTCCAAAGTTTGTCATAACTGCTTTAGCCAGAGTCTGTATCACCTTAGGTTTCATGGTGAGTGGGAGAGGCAGATTGGGGGTCAGTGGCAGCATCGGTCAATATAGCAGAGGTAGCCCAGACTGGTGTTTAATGTTTCCATGCCTGACATGTAGATACAAATGTGGTTATTTTCCTTCTGGGCCACTGTAGTGCATGTGGCAACAAGAATTTAACTAGAGTACCATCTTTATGCTGTCTGTACGACATGAGGTATGGGTGTCATCTATCTGAATGGAGCCAGTATTTAGTATAGTGCACTGAATCACCAAGTAATATGGCTCAAGATCGAGCATCTCAAGCCCTCCTCTTTTATAATGGAACACCATAATTTCTCACTGTATCTGTGGCTGTTTTTCTGACCAAATAACCTACATCAACAACAATCTGAGGGTTGGGAAGAATAGTTTATTGAGTGTGAGTGGAATGTTCATGAAAAGAATTTGAGGAAGACTGTTAACTTTTTAATTGCTACTTGGCCAGCTTTAGACAGAGGCAACTTCATTCAGACCTTAATCTGACACAACAACCACTCTGGTGCAGGGCCATAGGTTAGCCTCACCAAGGACTCCATATCTTGAGGTAGTTTCTGTCACTTGACTGATAGATTCTTCCACCTATCTAATCAGGAATTCCAGAGAAGCCACAAAACCAGACCACCCCTTGCTTCAAAAGTGAGAGATTGCACGCCTGGTCAAGAACAAACAGCAAAATGTCATCTGCATACATGGAGGGCAGTAAATACGCCACCTGAAAATATAATCCCCTCTGAGAGTGGGGCTCCTGCAAATATCTGCCAAGTGGGTCCATGGCTAATACAAGTATGCATATCTGCAATACATTGTGTCACTGTGCTGGGTGTTAGTTTTGTTTTTAACATGGGCTGGTGTAGCTCCACACCCAGGTGCACTCTGTTCTTCCAACATCTGCTTCTCTTCTTCCACAGGTTCACCAGACTGCATGGATTCATTTTCTGAGTAAAGTAAATGTATCATAATTGTAATTTATGTGTATGGTCTAAGCATGTCTGCCTGTAGTATTTTAAGTCATTGGCAATATTAGTGCTCCTTTATCACTTTCATTAAGTACTTCTGAAACATTGTATATGGGGACACGGGGTAAACACATTAATATGATTGCGCTGGGACGCCCCGTTGCTGGGGCAGCCATACGCATTACAAATCTTACAATAATAATAATAACAATAATAAATGCATGACAATCTATGACGTTTGATTGTTTTGTTAGTTAAACATATTAGATGCGTTTTATTTCAGACATGAAACACCAGATACATGCTTTAAGGCATACATGCACACGGACACTGAGTTGCTGGTGGTGCAGCAGATGTGTCTATTTCACTTATTCCAGAGACTGCCTTAGACGCATGAGTGTTTTAAATTGTCTCATCCAGTGGGGTGGATGGTGGCTACATCGATAGATCCCCTCGAGTGCCAAGAGCATACTGCCTCCTGGTGGTGACCTTCTTCTTTGTCCTGGAGTGCCTATCATACCACCTTTTACAAATTTCTTTGACGCTCTGGGTGGGAACTCCAGTGTCATTTATATGTCTTGAATTATTTGCAATAGTTGTCGCTTTGTGGCCTCTGGAACACTTTCAGATGACTTTAGAAACAGTCTGTCATTATAATCTCCAGTGCTGTTTTGTGCTCTTCAGCTCCCATGAGCCCTCCTCTGACCTCCATAGTGAGGACGTTACTTCCTAGTTATGATGTCACTACTATATGCCAGAGCAAACATAGCAGTTTTCTAATTAATGTAAGTCACTGTGGGCCACATGTATCAAAATAGCATTTTGGGATTACTAAATAGCGGTTTTTACCTAATCGCTCTTTGGCAATCATAAAATGCAATGTATGTAAGGAATCATTAAAGATTTAGCGATTCCTTAATATTATCAAATAGCAATTCGGTAAATAGGTAATCGCTATTAGGTAATACTACTTAATTTGTTGCTATGGGGCCTAAAGGCCCATAGGTGTGAATGGTTTTGCATTAGCTAGTTTGCGATTACCTAACAATTAATTGATTGATAATCTCAAATTAGGTAATGCAAAACCAAGGGTGCCCGGGGGCCTTAGGCCCCCCTCAAGCACTCCCCAAAAACATTTGCACATGTAAAGCGCATTCATGCCCTAGGGGCATGTGTGCGCTACATGGCACTTTGAAAAATGCATTTTTTGTGCATTTAAAAAAATTGCACATGGTTACCATCGACTTGGAGTCGATGGTAATAGCATTTCCTAACTGCAAAGTTAGCATAAAGAAAATGCTTGGTACATGTGCTTAGAGAATCGCAAATTGCGGTTCCCTATTTGTAGTCGCAATTTTATGTAATCGCCAAAAATTTTGATTATTTTAAATTCACTGCCAAAGCCTTTCATACATCTTAACAGGCTATTTTGCATTCGCAAACGGACACATTTTGTGATTCACACTGTTTACGAATGCAAAATAGGATGATACATGTGGCCCTGTGTATCACAAATTATAGTTCACAAATTAATATGTTCATTCATCAGACCCTAACTATCACTAAGAAACAGCGCCACTTAAGATATATTTCACAGGAAAAAGTCAGCATTTTTATCCATCACAACACTATTTAGCGATAAAAGAGATTTTAAAAAAAATCTATGTTTTTGAAGAGCAACAAGGTGAAACATTTGCAGGGATATGAGGCAAAATGCAGCTAGAAAGAATCACATGCTGCGATTGCTGTGATTCTTTTTTGGCTTTCAACTTGTGCAGTAGTTGTCGCTCTCAATCTTGGATACTCACGGAGATCAAACCTGGCTCTCTTTTTCATTGTCAGCTTGTGTGACCCTTTGTGCATGTCTTGCTCCTCTTTCTTGTTACTCTTCTTGTTCCTTCCTACTGCATTGCCTCTTATGTTTTTGTGTGCGTCTGAGCCTGTTTCTGGCTTGCCTGGGGTTGTATGTCTCATAACTCTTCCCCAGGACGCAAAGGCTGGAAGAAGGTGAGGCAGAGTATATCTTTTCTGAAAGAAAGGCCACTGGGCCAGAGTCCTTCCCAAGATGAAGATTGTGAGTGGGGTGAAAAGCACCCGATAGCAGGCCTTGAGAAGTGGGACAATATTTGCTGAAAAGAGTAGGATAAAAGTAGGATTTCCTCCAGGTCTTGCTTATGCAGGTGCATACATTGCCAGGTCAGAAAGGTGGTGTGGCAAAATGTAACTGTAAATGGTAAATTATATTACACGATGGGAAAGACCAATCTTTTTATGTGTGGAGTTCTCCACCCTGTCTGCGGATTCTCCACAGTCGTAAAGTTACTACCAAAAAAGTGTTAGTTTACCTTTGTGAATCAGGCCCATAGTGTTTTTCACATTTCTTTATCATGTATAAGAAAGTAAAATTTGAATTTCTGACTCTGCAGTACAGTTTGGAATGTACCCAACCAACTTTAATAGCTGTTCTTTCTCAAAATTGAGTTCAAAGCACAATATATCATCACACAGTGAGGAATGGAAGTGTTAAAAAAGCGTATTGAAAGGCAAGGGTGTTATGTTTCGTACAGAGGCCCTAATATAGACACGTTTATATATGCCATATATGGTCATAATCGTATATGCCCTATTATGGTCATAATCGTATATGCCCTATTTTGGTCATAATCGTCTATGCCCTATTATAGTCATGATCTTTCACCTACATTAGTTCCCTACAGTACACAACGAACTCTGAGGGTTGAACGTTATATAGTCTGTGGTTTGAACACTGCAGGGTTTTTCCCGAACACAGGCCTACAATGTACTCATAAATTATGCATGAGCATTCACCAGCTACATCTCCCGCATAATATGTATGTACAAAGTTCACCCCTGACGTCTTCCTCATGTCCAACAAAGACCAATACAAACCATACTAAGGGACGAGACACTTTAGAGTATAAATACACCACGGGCATATTCTCAAGGAGCTATCGCCAAGCCAACGGCACTTTATTGCAGCCAAATCCGCGATAAAGTTATCACCCCATTCCCAAGCTGGTGCTAACAGCCCATAACACCAGTTTACCTGCGATAGGAGTCGCAAAAAACATCGCCACAGAGGAGCCCGGCAACTAACGCTAATGATATGCAGAGTAGGCGTTCCCGTGCAAAAAGCCGCGACAACACCACTCCACAACATTCTCAACGACCAGCCAGATCGGCGAAAAGATTACAAAACATGCGCTAAGGCGCGTTAGCAGCAGGAAACTAACACCTGCTCCTACCTGGTGTAAAGTCGGACGACAACCGGCACCAGACAAGGAAGCATAGCCCACAGCCACACCTGAAGAACAACAGATGCCCTGGAGCAACCCATCATGCCGGCCTGAGCCCCAATAGGTCAACAACACCCACCGCCACCACCCCCAGGACCCCCCCCGGGCCCTACCCCAGGCACCCCCCCCCATGGACAAGATATTGCACATCAACTCCATGATATCATGAACCAAACAAATCGCCTGAAGTCGCACAATCACAACACCCAACATACATGTGTGGCCAGAAAAAGGGAAATCATACACCCATATCAAAATATCCAAACAATACGTTTATTACAGAACAAACCACAAAAAAAAATCTGAAGAGGCATGGCGGGTCATCTCAGGACATTCGGTAAGTCACAGCCTGCAAAACAGAAATATGGATCAGAAGGTGTGCCATGCGCCCATCAAAGTACAGAGAGAGAGCAAAAGAGAGGAAGAGGGAGGAAGAGAGAAAGAGAGAGGGAGAGAGGGTGAGAGAAAGAGAGAGGGAGAGAGAAAGAGAGAGGGAGAGAGAAAGAGAAAGGGAGAGAGAAAGAGAGAAAGAGGGAAAGAAAGAGAGAGGGAGAGAGAAAGAGAGAGGGAGAGAGGGAGAGAGAAAGAGAGGGAGAGAGAAAGAGAGGGAGAGAGAAAGCGAGAGGGAGAGAGTGCCGACACTGCGGACCTAGGTCTCACTGCTCACCTGCTGCCACCGGTGTGTCTCCAACCACGTGCCGGTATTCACAGCAGTCCCCCAGGTCCCTCATTTGAAACAGTTTCCAGAGACATGAATGGCAGAGTCCATACAGTTGCACACGCCATCATCGCTTGCCTGCCCCTGCGCACACAGGCTGCTGCACCCCAGCCCCTCCCGCTGCCCAGCGGTGATTGCCCGCCCCTGCGCAACCAGGCCTCACTGCTCACCTTCCGCCACCGGCGTGTCTCCAAGAGGGCCCACCACGTTCTGGAGGGATCTCCAAGCCCGGTGCCCGCGACCATGGCACCCTCCACATCATGCAGCCCCGCACCGCGGGCCACCAGGTCACACACCTGACTCTGGGTCTTGATTACGCAATGGCAGAGACCATATCAGTGCACACGGCATCATCGCAGGTTGCATACCCGCTCAGCGCTTGAGGTGCCACTAACTCTGTGAAGCGCGACGCAACGCCATGTGGCGGGAGGGCCGCACTGCCCGCTGGCCCAGGCCTACACTGCGGCCCAGCAGGGCTCACACTAATCCTTGCCAGTCCGGACCGCCAGGACGGCGCATCATCGCAGGCTGCACACCCGCTCAGCACTTTAGGTGCCCCTATCTCACTGCACCGCAAGACACCGTCCCGTGGCGGGGTGCCTGTGCCTGCCGCAGTGTATTCGGTGCCACCAAGTCTGTGCCCCGCTAGCCATGGACCCTTAATGATTGAGTCCCGTTGTGCGGACGCCATCATGTCACCCCCGGCACTGGGCAATGTGAGGTGGCAGGGCCATAGGCCCTCATGCACACATGAGAACTACATGGAGACACCCAGTCAGAGAGAGTGGAAATGGCGTCCAGCACATGTGCCAGGCCATTTTTATTGCCATTGTCATGTCCTGTGACGCCAGTGCTGGATGGGTGTGGTGTGGGTGTACACCAGCCGTGAGGGAGTGGCTGTGGCATGCTGACAACTAGACCTGTGAGCTGCAGATCCCCACAGTGAAGACCTAGGACATGTAGCGCTGTCGTCCCCCCTGTGTGCGTAATCGGAGTTGGCTGTCCTGGCGTATGCCAGTCCAGCGTAAGGGTGTGAACAATGACCCCGGGGCTCTGGGTGTGGTTCCGTCCTGGGCTGGAAAAGGAAGTGACTAATGGATGTGACTCCATTGTAGTGTCGGCGCCACCCGGACCGGAATCGGCAATCTGTCACCCTGTGACAATAGTCCCACAACATGGGTAACATGGACGTAAGGGGGAATCACTGACCCTACATTCATCCATACTTCCACACTTGAAAGATCATAGACATGACACATCTGTGTGGATATGAATGTTTATTACACATTCAAGGGAGTGTTGCAGCTGGAGCAGTACAGGGCCATGCCAACCCCACTTCACTTGTCGGCCCGTGGAGGGTCAGCCAGAGTCCTTCAGGGAATGACAGGTACATCAGGAGAGGAGGACTTCAGTCCGCAGTCTGATAGCTGTGTCATTGGTGACCAAACAGAATATGGCAGTCCATGTCGAGGTCAGAGGTGAGTGTCGCAGAGTGCATCGGGGGACAGTGGAAGGTGATGATGCAGAGGGCAGAACCAAGCAGAAACAGGCCACATGGCAGAGATGAATGCTACTGCGTCCTCCTGACCACGAGGGTGGGTTCATCCGCATCTTCGTCCTCTGCTGTTGCATGTGCCTCACATGTGGATGGTGGTGCACTGTCCCCAGCACTGTGTGGCACAGACACATCAGGGGCCGGAGATGTGGATGGGGTGGTAGCAGCAGCATGCATCAGCGCCAGGCCTTGTGGCAGCAATGCCATGAGGAAGGTCTTCAGGGCATTGAGGGACCCAGCTACCTTTCGCTGGTGTGCAGCCGTGGCAGCCGCTCTTTCCGCCTGTGTCCGCTCCATGTTCTCCATGATCCTCCGCATGTGTCCCAACTCCCGGGCGAGATCGCAGGAGGAACTCTGGCTAGACAGTTGTTCTTGTCGCAGAGTCAGGACTCTGGCGATGTCCGCCATGGTCCGTTGGAGGGCATGGAGCGGACTGTGGGCGTCCGTTAGGGACTGTGAGTGGTCCCTGATGGGACTTAGACACCCACGTATGGCGTCTAGTTTGGCTGCCATGCAGTCGAACCCCACCTACACCTGTTCAGCCAGCTTCTCCTGGCACCCCAACACACGGCGTTGGAAGGCCATGTGTTTGTCGTGGGGGTCCTGGGAGGCAGCCGTGGTGGTGGGTGCTGCCTGCTGTGTGTACTGTGCAGGGGGGGCTCCTTGTGGCAGCTGGGTTGCCCTGATCCTGGAAGTGGGCTGCGGAGGCTCTCCACGAGCTGTTCGAGGGCATCTGAGTCGAAGGTGTGGTGGTCCTCTTCGTCATCAGAGAAGAGAGGTTCAGACTGCTCTGCAGGAGGTGTTGGATTTCCCCCTGCAATGTGAAGGGGAGATGCAGTTTGACATCGTGTACACATGTATGTTGATGCATTGTACATGTCTGCATTCAGACTGCATGACAGTGTACATTGTGACTGTTTGGGGGGAGCTGCCTCTTTAATGCGGGACAGTGGACATTCTGACTACATCACGGATGTGAGTTTGTACTTGTACATTGTCAACTCACATTTCCCTGCAGTGCCATATGTGATTGGCCAGTTTCTACGCACATGCGGCACATGTTGTGTCCTCTGTTCTGTTGTGGACGTGTTGCAGTTTGTACCACCTTGTTGTCAATGTTGATGTGCTCTGCATGTTATGTGTGTGTGCCGCATTTTGGGGGAGTCGCCCCTGCAGCTCTGATTTAGCTGCCCTCCTCCCTTCCATGCAGTGTGCCTCTGGGTTCTGTGCTTCTGCAGTGCTGAGATGTTGCATACCTGTGTGCATTGGTCTCTTGGTGGGAGTTGTGGGTCTGGGGCATGGTTTGTCCGCAGATGTGCTATGCTTAACTATGCATGTGTGCCATTGTGCCCATCTCCCCCGTCCCCCCAGTCCCTGGTGGTTACTCACCCTGTTGCTGTTGTGTCCGGTCATGTTGAGCAGTGTCCGGTTCCCCGACTCTTGCCACCGTCTCCCCACTGATGACTGTGGACACCATTTCCTCCATCTCGTCCAGCTCCTCCTGTGGCGCAGGACTCCCACCACCAGTCTGCATTGCTGCCTTCCGGTTGTTTGCGAGTTTCAGCTTGGTTTTGCGCTTCACATCATTCCAGCGCCTCTTGACCTTGTCCATTGTCCTCTTCAGCACTCCGACTGCATTCACCTTGTCCACGATGGTCTGCCATATTCCATTTTTAGTTGCCAGTGACACAGTGGAGGTGACGAACAGTGATTGATGGTGTTCTATCACCTCCGTTATCAGGATCCTGTTTTCCTGCGGACTGAACTTCGTCTTCCTCTTCTTCTCGTCCTTGCCCTTCCCTGACCCCGAGGTCCCAGCCTGGTCCTCCGTGGGGCTTGTGGGGTTCTGGTTGTCCTCTGTACTTGCTCCGGCTGCCTCCATTGTGCTTCGCTGTTGTTTGGCTTTTGTTGGTATGTTTTTTTCTACTTTTATGGTGCATTTTCCCACATGACGCGTGGGAATTGCAGGCCTGTGGCTGGTTTTTGTAGATTTTTGTATCGCGATTGGCGTCATCGCTACTATTTTCGCGTTGGGGTTTCCCGTTTTAGCGGCGTCGCGTTGTTTTTAACACGTTCATTTGACGCGTTGTCCTGTGACTATCGCATGGTACCGCCGTGTTGTGAATACCACGTTAACACAGAGTTGTTTTCCCGCGATGGACTGTGATGTGTAGGGTTGCGTTAAGCTACACTTGCGGTAGTCATCACACGTTCTTGAGAATATGCCCCCACATCTTGCCACGGTAAGATAGAGGGAACCGAGACTTCCATGCTGACACACTGACCAGAGACGCTGAGGCTCCTGCATGCAGTCGCTCCAGCTGGCAGCGGTCTAACACAGCCCTTGCGGGGTGTTCAACTCGAGACCAGGACGGGCTCCCACACTCTCTCTATTCAGGTAATGGGGTTCGACTAAAATCCTAGGGGGATTCTTGGCTCTTAGGCTTTTAGACCTACACACATGCTCGGTACACTTAGGTACATCTAGTTAGGCATCGTAGGAGTACGGGCACTTTTATAATGCTTTTTATATTCATGTATGTATTCATGATTCTTGCAATATGGTAGAACTGTACTACCCTTTCACTTTTATCGTACTGCTGATAATATATCTCTGCTATTGTCTGCTGGTTGTTGCAGCACATATATTCTACCCCAGAATAACAACTGTTCAATCAATACTTATTGAAACGCCTAGACTATTTATTCTGTGTACCTCTCTGAGACAAACTGAACAAGTAAGCACGAGTGACTGAGCGAAAAGTAGTACATTGTTTCCACGATTCTGAGGGATCAGTGTTGTCATGATCTAAGGTTGCCAGAAACCAATCTCTCCCCGATAAGAGGAGATTCTAGTGGCACTGTGAACTAGCTAATGCAAATCCGGCTAACATACGCGGTGGGGGTACACAGAGCCAGTCTATGTTATCCAAACAGTTTATGTTATCCAAACGCGCAGGTCCTGCAGGGGTACTATAGGAACTACACGACATGGCGCCACCAACGTTGGTTGGGTACTTATTTAACAGTAGAATCTGAGTAGTTCAGTCGTGCTATTCTCAGAGAACCTACTCACAAAACCCCAGAGACGTCTGGAGTGGGTGGGCACAAAATCCACCGCAGCTGAATAGAACGAAAATACTATTTATTGGCTGTTGGTTATTCAAGCTTGAAGCCTAAAATTGTGCCTAAAACCTTATCATAGTTTCTTTGAAACATTAGTCTGTGTTTTATACACGATGACTACCGCGGTCTTAGATCCACTACGAATGCCACTGCCCCTGTCAGACGAGGAAGATGATCCTGCGGATGCAATACAGATTGCACCAAAATTCTGAATGACAGTCACCCTAAGACTATTAGAAAATGGTTTACAAGCTAAGGGTGGCATTGTAGTTTTCGTTATTGAGGCACACGAATCAAACAAAACAGAGGTATTCTATTCATGGGTTACATTCCATACACAAGAACACCATCCGCATCTCGACTAACTCCGACGAGACCTTCACCGCCGCCGAACACCTACACTTCCAGATACACACGGACCCCAAGACCACCCTCCGAGGCACCCTCATCTACAGACCCCCGGGACCACGCACACTATTCAGCGAAGACATCGCAGACTTCATCAGCCCGCACGCCATGCCCTCCGCCGACTACATCCTCCTAGGGGACCTCAACTTCCACCTGGAGAACAACAACGACAGAAACACCACCGCCCTGCTGGACAACCTCGCCAACCTCGGACTCAAGCAACTGGTGAACACGCCCACCCACTACGCCGGCCACACGCTTGACCCCGTCTTCTCGTCCAGCAAGCACATCTCCTTCAGCCACGCCACCGGACTCCACTGGACCGACCACAGCTGCGTCCACTTCAGCTTCAGAAAGACTGCGACCCACCACCACCCGCAACAGGCTCCCCGCCGGAGCTGGAGCAAGATCACCGCCGAGCAGCTCACCGCCTCCCTCAGCCAGAACACACCCACCGACACAACGGACCCAAACGAAGCAGCCAGCAACCTCGCCAAGTGGCTGACCGCCTGCGCCGACGACCTCGCACCACTAAAAAACCCTCCCAGCAGACCCGGAAGCAAGAAAACCCCTTGGTTCACCAACGAACTCAAGGAATCCAAGAAGAACTGCCGCACTCTCGAGAAAACCTGGCGACTCGACCAGACCACAGACAACAGGACCGCCCTCAAGCACGCCACCCGCAAACACCACCAGCTGATCCGTGCCACCAAGAAGTCGGCACTCAAAGAACGACTGGACAACAACGCCCATGACAGCAAGGAACTTTTCAGCATCGTCAAAGAGTTCTCCAACCCCAGCGCCGGAAACAACGACATCACCCCCTCGCAAGACCTCTGCAACTCACTCTCCGCGTTCTTCCACCGCAAGATCACCGACATACACAACAGCTTCAACGCACAAACAACGCACCCTACCGCCGAACCAATGCCCGCCACCACCACCCTCTGCAACTGGACCCCGATCAACACCGAAGACACCACCCGCACGATGAACTCCATCCACTCCGGATCACCAACCGACCCCTGCCCACACCACGTCTTCAACAAAGCCGACGCCACCATCGCACCCCATCTCCGGGACATCATCAACTCCTCCTTCCGCACCGCCACCTTCCCGGAGAGCTGGAAGCACGCCGAGCTTACCGCCCTCCTGAAGAAACCAACGGCGGACCCCACCGACCTCAAGAACTACCGCCCCATCTCGCTCCTTCCGTTTCCGGCCAAAGTCATCGAGAAGACCGTCAACAGACAGCTTGCCGCCTTCCTCGAGACGAATGGATCCCTCGACCCCTCGCAGTCCGGGTTTCGGGCCAACCACAGCACCGAGACCGCCCTTATCGCAGCCACCGACGACATCAGAACCCTAACCGACAACGGGGAAACAGCTGCCCTCATCCTCCTGGACCTCTCCGCGGCGTTCGACACCGTCTGCCACCGCACCCTAGTGAAGCGCCTCAGCAACATCGGAATCCGAGAGAAAGCACTGGAATGGATCATCTCGTTCCTCGCCGGAAGAACCCAGAGAGTCCGCCTCTCCCCGTTCAGATCCGAAGCCACCGAAGTCATCTGCGGCGTTCCACAAGGATCCTCACTCAGCCCGACCCTCTTCAACGTCTACATGAGCCCCCTCGCAGCCATCGCACGCCGACACAACCTCAACATCATCTCCTACGCCGACGACACCCAGCTGATCCTCTCCCTCACCAACGACCCCACTACCGCCAGAGCCAACCTGCACGACGGGATGAGAGACGTCGCCGACTGGATGAGGAACAGCCGCCTTAAACTGAACTCAGACAAGACGGAAGTCCTCATCCTGGGCTCATCACCCTCCGCCTGGGACGACTCCTGGTGGCCCCCGGCCCTGGGCACCGCACCCAAGCCAACGGACCACGCACGCAACCTGGGCTTCATCCTGGACTCCTCCCTATCAATGACCAAACAAGTCAACGCCGTCTCATCTTCATGCTTCAACACCCTGCGCATGCTCCGCAAGATCTTCAGATGGATCCCCACTGAAACCAGGAAGACCGTCACCCAGGCACTCGTCACCAGCCGACTGGACTATGGGAACACCCTCTACGCCGGAACCACAGCCAAACTTCAAAAGAGACTCCAGCGCATCCAGAACGCCTCCGCACGACTCATCCTGGACATCCCCCGACACAGCCACATCACCGTACACCTGAAAGACCTGCACTGGCTCCCCGTCAGCAAGAGAATCACGTTCAGACTCCTCACCCACGCACACAAGGCCCTCCACGACCTGGGCCCAAAGTACCTCAACGACCGCATGTCCTTCTACACGCCCACACGCCAGCTACGATCAACCAGCCACGCCCTCGCCACCGTACCACGCATCCGCAGAACCACCGCCGGAGGAAGATCCTTCTCCTACCTGGCGGCCAAGACCTGGAACTCCCTCCCCACTCACCTTCGGCGAACCCAGGACCATCTCGCCTTCAGGAAGCAGCTCAAGACCTGGCTGTTCGAGCAGTAACTTACCCCCTCCCCCAGCGCCTTGAGACCCTCCCGGGTGAGTAGCGCGCTCTATAAATGCCGTGATTGATTGATTCCCAGCAGCAAATGCAATAACAAAGACATTTCACTACTATATAGAAGGAGAGGCACCAACAGAATATTTTCCGTTTGAGGACATAGAGATTCCACTCACTTACCAGGAACATTATTACTGGTTTAATGGCGCCCTAAACCACGTACAAGGAAGAGCAAGGTTAGGCCCACTCGGAAGAGATGGAGCCACATGGCCAATATTAGCGGCCTACACACCACATCCTGACATTGGCACAATGCCACCAGGAGACTTACTCGTACAACACACAGATTTAATTAAAATCTACAGAAACCTGACACAATTTGTCATGAGGACTTTAACAATCCAACCTGCACCAGGTGCAGAAAATAGTACTCCAGCTCAGGGTACAGGAAATAAAATTACTCCTCAAACATTACACGCGGTAATGGGCAAAATGCCCGCAAAAAGCGAACAAATACCATTCTGGATAGCTCAGAAAATAACTCAGCTTGAGGCAGTATTCCCAAATACTACCTCCTGTGATAAACACAGAATACTAACAATCTGCTTGCCCATGGGGATCACACCACAAATAGAGGACTGCACCTTTTGGGGTACAGTCTTTGCTGCCATATATACCAGAACACATGGTATCCCGTCATTAGCAGTAGTACCTGACGTATTGAGACAGGTACAAAATGAGTACGGAGCAGAGCCTGCCCTTAACTTAGGGATGAAGTTACTAGGTAACTACGAACAGGTATCAGCCATAATACTAGCTAACATTAAGGGGGAAGCAGCTTCAGTGGCGATCCGCCAACGCCTAAGGGAGTTCAGTCCAGTAGATCAACAACACGAACTACCCAAAATAATTGAAACTGCATATGCAGAACTAAGCAGAGACAGCTTAGGTGGGAAAGCATTAAAACCACAACTGGTGGGCAGTTCTGAAAAGGACACTACAAAGCAGACACCTACTTCTTCTAAAAAGAAGTGGGAAAATAAAAAGCAACAAAAGTCTAAAGACAGCAGATCTCAATCCCGAGGCAGGTCTCCTCAACAGGAGCCCTCTGAAAGGAGGTATAACCTCAGGAATAGGGATAATATTAGGAAACCTGACAGGTATCAGGATACTGATACACGTTCCTCTCGTTCCTTTCAGGGTTCATCAAAAAACTCCGAGAGGGAAGGACGGTCAGAACAAAGACCAGAGGAGCTTTCAAAGTCCAGAGACACGCAACACCCTGCGGACTACGCACCTAAAAAAGATAAACAAAAAATCAAAACCTCAGTTCAAAAAGAAAAAGGTAGCAGGTCTTAAGATCAGACATGCCCAGAATTCTGAGGACACAGCTTCTGAACGGGGAATGGGCTCTGACGATGCTAGACAGTGCGGCAGAAGTAACAATAGCTCGCCAGAACCTGGAGGAATTTCTGGTGGCAGCGGAGTTGAGGGAGTATATCACGGTGGAAACACCTGATACTCGGGTAAGTGTCCCACATAAGTTACATGGGTGTGGTGTGGGTGTACACCAGCAGGATGGAGGGGGACAAGCCCAGGAAAATTAAAGGTCTATTTTGGAAAAATCTGTCATCTGGATATGACATCCTATTAGCAGAGCAAGACTGGCCGCCAGCATTTGTCATGGAGTGCCCTAAGGGAGGTAATTTTTCCAGCATTTTCCGACCTCGTTCCCATACATTTAAAACATGCACATGCGCAGGAGTGGGCGGTTGCCCTAGCTCCAGCATTGTACAAAAATCATGTTGGTTGGGATGAGGATTCAACCCACCACGTGATCCCGTTAAAAGTTTCCCCAAATGCTCAAAGGCAATACCCTATAAAGCAGGAAGCCAAAAAACAAGTCAGGGAGATCCTATATCAACTAGAATACTAGGGGGTGATTGAAAATTGCACTTCACCAATGAACAATCCTTTGTTTCCCGTAATGAAATCTGACAACACATATCGTTTAGTTTTGGATTACAGACATTTAAACACTTGCACAAAGACATTTGCAGTTCAAAACGCACACAGTGCCGCATTAATGAATAACATTGTGCGGAACAAATACAAAACTACACTTGATATCTCAAATGGATTTTTCTGCCAAAATATAGCACCTGAAAGCAGGTATTTGACCACATTCTCAGCGCTAGGGTCCCAACGGCAATTTTGTCGACTCGCCCAAGGGTATAAGAATAGCCCGGGGTTGTTTTCTGCAAGGGTAACAGAATTACTCCAAAATTTGGATGAAGAAGCATTGTCCTATGTGGATGATATTTATCTGACGGACAATGACTTACCGAGGCACTTGACCAGGGTGAGCACCATTATTATGGGATTCGCCTCTGAGGGCTATAAATTTAATTTAAAAAAATCACAAATTGTCCATCTCAATGTCCTGTTCTTAGGGTATGAGCTGTCAAGTGAAGGAAAAAGCCTAGCAGCTAACTTTTTAGAAAAGTGTGCGCTGCTCCAACCTCCAAAATCGTTAAAGAATTTACAATCAATTCTGGGATTCCTACATTTTGGTCGAACATACATTTTGGATTACGCAGAAAGAGTAAAACCTTTCTACGACTTAATAAAACCTGATTTTTCAGTCAGACAATGGACACAGGAACATACAAACATCCTACGTTCACTACAGGAAGACATGATAGCTTCAAAACACTTACAGACACGCGTAAACGTACGCAACTTAGTGATCCGAGAAATAGCGGGTCAATGCGGGTACACTTACTTAACCTTCAATGAAGGGGAAACGGTACCAATCGCATACAAATCACACCTGTACACAAACGCAGAGATGCGTTTCACTTCAACAGAAAAAATCCTGACAGCAGTGCAGACCGCTGTAGCAAGAGAAAGAGCTCTGGCTCAGGGAAAGCGCATAATAGTCGTGACCCCAGTACCAGCCTTAGAGGCTATTACAAAGGCTAGCATTCCAAATGCGAAAGCCTTACATCCCAGATGGATACAATGGGCTAATTCTCTTACTGCAACGGATGTTGAATACAGATTTGATCCAAGTTTAAAAACAAAAGCATTTCTGCAATACGAACAAGAATATCATATACCAAATGAGATTTTGCCTCTAGATCAGTATGAATATATTATTTACACTGACGGATCTGCTCAACCAGCCATAGGGAGTAAGCAAGCTTACAGAGCAGCGTGTGCGATTGTTAAAGGTCGCATGCGCGATGGAAAGTTCCATCCAAGTTGCACTAAAACGCAATCTCTGGGAGACTGCACGGCTCAGTTGGCAGAATTAAAAGCACTGATACTGGCACTTGTAAATACGGAACACGAATTCCCCACACTAATTGTGTGTGATTCCTTTTACTGTGTACAGTCATACAATGAATATCTACATCATTGGGAACAAAACGGGTTCAAAGATGCGAAAGGTGGCACTATTAAGCATAGAATGCTATGGGTACAGGTAGTAGAGTTGAAAAACGAACTACCAAGGGCTCACGTGATACATACACTGAGTCATCAGCGTGATGGCGTTCACGTTGAAGGGAATTCATTGGCTGATGAAGCCGCAAAGGGGGCTGTATGCACAGCGTCCGTAGCTGCAATCACTCATTCAAAAACAAGAATAGACGGCGAGATTTTGGTAGCTGTCAATGCTTCACGCAAAGGCAGCCCAGCAGTACCTAAAAGATTTCCACTCAAATAATCCTACAAGTTAGATGCACACAACATTCCATATGCTCAGGTTCCTGGAGTGGGGGATAGAGTAATACCAAATATGGATCGTAGGCAAGGCTTAATTCTAGCAGCACACAAGGGTTTGGGCTCTGCGCATACAGGCGTTACAGCGACTATTTCTTTACTGAAACAGCGCTACTGGTGGTCAGGGTTAACAAAGCAGACCAAAGACTATGGGGCCGATTCCGATTCAGGCCGGAAATCTCTCCGACCGAGCCGGACCCGGAGAGATTTCCGACCGAATCGGACTCTGGCAGTCCGACCGAATGAGTACGATGCGCACGCATGCAATCGGACTCGAGTCAGTTGGACTCCCATTGAGTCAATGGGAGCCGGACGTACAACGCGTACGCGGGCTCCCATTGACCCAATGGGTGTGAGGCAAACAAGGGTGCCCCCTACAGCGGGTACGCCTCGAAGCGACTCGCGGCATACATGCACAGGTAGGGGGGACCCATGGGTCCCCCCTGTGTGCGACTCGCGCGGCTACGCGTACAGGGGGGTCCGACACAGACCCCCAAAGTGCGGCTCCGACTGCTCTTTCGAGCCGGACGGCGCGAGTCGGTCAGACTGCTCGCGGCGCGCATCGTACTTGCCCGGCTGGGGAACGTCTCCATCGCGCGGTGCGCGTCGTGTCCGTGCGAGTCGGTCGGAGCGCTTCGGACCCGCGAACAAGTCGGTCGGCGATTTTGCGTGCGCTCGCATCGTACTCGCTCGGCCGGATGCACATACGAATCGGTCAGGAAAGAGGGCTCCGAATCGGATCCGGTTAAGCCGAATCCGATTCGGTGCCCTACCGGCCGAGATCGGAATCGGCCCCTATGTCTTAAAGTGCGACATCTGCCAGCAGATGAAAGGCTCCACCGTAGCACGCCCAGTGCAGACACCATTACTAAAATCAGACAAACCTCTTGCATGTGTGTATTTGGACCACTGCGGACCCCTACAATCTGATGGGGCCAAGAAATATATCATGGTTGCAGTGGATTCCTGCTCTAGATTCCTATGGGTCTGGCCTCAGCACTCGGCTGACGCTCGAACTGTTATAAAAGATTTGCGAGTCTTTATCGGCACATACGCAGTTGGTATGTTACATTCTGACCGTGGCCCGGCGTTTAGCTCTCGGGCTTACAAAGAGGCCATGGAAGGAATGGGCGTAGCATTGCGGTACTCCTCTCCATACCATCCTGAGGGAAATTCAGTTGTGGAGAGGAAAAACCGTGACTTAAAGCAATCTCTAACAGCTAGGGTATTAGGCAAGGGCGGTAGTTGGGTCAGTCACCTTTATGGGGTCCTAAGAGCAATTAACAACCAGCCAAGAAGCTCTCTAGGGGGTGTCACTCCTTACGAGGTCCTATTTGGGACGAGAATGTGGGTACCTGATCCTGATTGTGGAGGCACAGTGGTTGGATGAAAAACCATTTGATATCCATGATCGTTTGGCTGTTTTACAGGATCTAAATAAATCCAGGACACAACAAAGCAACGTCCACTTAAAACAGACCGCCACTGAGGAAGTCAAGGCAGTAACGGCAAGACCTGTCTGGATCCCAAAAGTCGGGGATCTGGTCAGAGAAAAGATTGCAGACAAGAAAGAATTCGGACCATCCTACAGAACAGCTGTACCGGTCCTAGAAATCCAAGGCACAAGAACTGTACTTCTGCCACCTCTTGCCGGGAAAAAGGAGAAAAGATTTGTCTCAATCGACTTAATCAAACCACACTATGTGGCCGATACTAAACAGTAGGCCACATGGACTCCACAGTAGCAGACGCCCTCCTCTTGCTACAATCCAAGAAGTTCAAACAGAAAGACTCATCACGTTTGAAGAGCCACCTGTACGGAATGAAGGACTAAGCAACAATGCTATGGAACTCGTTCCACTACAACAAGAAGTTCGACTTCAAAATGAAAATCAACTTAACAACGAAGTTGCAATAAGACCGACTACAGACGTCTACGTCAACATTCCTCGTCAAGAGCAAAATCCGATTTCAACAAATCCCGATGCAATTCCAACAATTGATCGAACTGCTTCTGGCTACTTTATGAACTTTGATACGTTTTGACTGGATCCAAGCGAGCCGGAAACGACGCCAGCCCAAAAATCACACAAACAGAAACTCATTGACTTTTTGCACTTTTTTAGAAAGACTTCAAGGAAAATGTTCGGATGACATGTTGTCATGTCATCTACACAGCACATCTGTTGTGGACATAACAGGAATACAAAATTAGCCAATGCTAGCTCTGCAGTTTGAATTAAAAAATGTAAATCTACATATCACACTCTAACTGAGTAGCAAATCATTTTAGACTAATTTCTTCCTGTTTATATACAATAGCATCAATCTCAAACTGTCCTTTCTTAACAACAGTAACATATTATTGATTTGCAAAAGTTATTTGGCCCAGTGGTATACAGCACTGTACAAGAAAAGAGGCACAATTTATTTTCATTTTGAAATTGGATATATCTCTAAAATTCCTATGCCACGTCTCTAATATCATAGCAGCAGTCCACATTTTCAGATACCTGAAACAGAAGCATTCAAGAGCAAAAATGAGTGTTAGTAAATACAGACGTTCTTATTGAATTCATAAAATTACTTTTGGCAATCGGTTATAAAATATGTTTTCTAATGTTACACACAAATTTGTAAGGCTGAATCAATGCAGTAATCAAAGCATGCTGACCTTTGGTTTACTTTTTGTTTGTGTATCTGTAGAGCTCCGAGGTATAAAAAGCACCCTTGAATACTATGGACCCGAGCAACTAGGTCAAAAGCTGAACGCTGACAATTCTAGAAAACCTTAATAATTGAAGATGAGTGGTCAAATAGGGAAATACTAAAACAATCATTGGGAATGATGAGATCATGGGATAATGGTCCACATTCTCCTCAGTAGCCATCGATGGCAGTGCAGTTTAATGCTCGCATGTACACTGTGAAATTTCACTCTGTTTCCAGCATTTGTTATCCTTTACCTAACAGGATGTTTTTATGCTTCTACTACAAGAGTGTGAAAAGTACACACTTTTATAACGATTGGATTGCTAGTAGCAACGCCACACAATGAAGTAAAGATTCTGTTTTACCAATATAAGAAAGAAAACACTTAGGAAAGGTGTACATGCTTACCTGGCATCTCCCAATGGTCTCACAAACACACTTTTCATTAGTCATTACCTTGCTGGTAGAGTCTCATAGTGTGCCTTTGGGGATATGTTTCCCTATATATGAAATGTGATGAATGTGATGAAATGTAATGTTTTACCTTGATTGATGTGATGCTTTTTCCATTGTATATGTATGGCAATTATGAGCAAGATTAACTACTTCATTGCTGGATCACAAACAGCTGCAAGACGACTGTTTTCAGTGGTAGTGGACACATAACGTACTTTATGTAAGAGGAATTATTGGTTGAAGTATGGCAATAACATGTTATTAGCACTGAATGTTACTTCTTTCGATCGAAAAATATAGACTAATGCTAGAATTTACATGACATTCAATCTATATAAAGTTTTGTAATGGCCAATTACGGGTGTTAAATTGAAGTAACACACATTTGTACGTAATATGTTTGTGTTAGGAAAATGATCTTAGCTATTTTCTTTATGGTGAATTATGAGTGCTTAATGGTTCTATCATGGCTGAAACTGTAGCGTATAGGTTTTTGCAGGGCCTATGTATTCTTCCTAACGTTTAGGAGCTGTGGTTTTACATGGCCATTTAATATATCTGGTTCGTTATTCCTGTCAAACAATGGTAATAGCTATTTTGTGCATGGGGGTTATGGACATTAAAGGGCTTATTAATACATTTGATGCTATATTCTAATGTTTCCTGTTTGGATAATGGGAATACTTCATGTTTGTCATGGGGGATAGGGGCGGGGCTAGCTGCCATGCTGAGCGGATAGTGCGAAAGGAACGCTCTCCCTGGACAACCTCATGGATCCTGATACACAGGCAACCATACAGCCAGGGCCGGACTGGCCGTAGCGGGCACCGGGCATTTCCCCGGTGGGCCGCTAGGGTGGGGGCCGGTTTGGGCCCCTGGGGGCCGTTTTTGTTACCAGGGGTCGGCAATATCGGCCCCCTGTAACAAAATCGGCCGAAACCGGCCCTCGCAAACAGCTCGGCTGCACCCTCCCTACTCCCAGGGGGGGCGGCCGAGCAGTTTGCCAGGGCCGGTTTCTGTTCCCAGTCCGGCCCTGCATACAGCATTGAGGGACACCGACGCATAATTCGGAGCACTCTCTGGAGCTTTACTGGAACCCGCTGGCCGCGCCTCAATCCCTTGCACTGTGTGCTGCTGCGCCACCGAGCGTGGCTAAAGGTGGCTGCAGGTTAGATGGGAGGTGATTGGAAACTGCTGCAGGCTTGAAGCGACAAGTTCCAAGATATAACAACGTGCTTCACACCAAGTAAGTTCTTAATTATTTATTGGCACAGACAGATTAACTTCTTAGCTCTTCCCGTTTATATCTGTAACCGACCTGAGCTCACTTGAAAAACCCCAAACTTCTATTCTAGAATAACTTGCATCACAGTGCATGCAGCATGTATTACATCACAACATTACATTTCTCCCCCCACCCCCCTTTGAAGAGAAAAAAAAAAAATGAAAGAAAAGGAAAAAAAAAATTAGCAATGTTCAATTAAACGAGTAGGTTTCTTGGAAATTCTTTCAGATTTTCTGCTTAATTGTTTGTCTTGAGAAGTATTTGGCTGAGCATTTCCATATTCAGTAAGGTTGGCTCTCTTGAAGAATGTCTTATTTCTTGTTATGATCTTGCTTTCATTTTCTGCAGTTAACGTTGTTCCATGAACTTTTGTTATTTCCAACGGCCTTGGGTGAAATCTACTTTGTGATTTTTTTACTTGTTGTTGTCGAACCAAAACGAGATCACCCACTTGATATTCTTGACCGTGACACTTCCTTTTGCTTTCTGCATAATATTTCATTTTTTCTTTTGACTCCTTATCTTTTTGTACTATGATTTTGTGGCGGATTAGCTGGCAAGTGTGGAAGACGAGTATGTCTTGAATGCCCAAACATTAATTGCGAAGGACATACACCAGTAGATGGGTGTGGAGTATTCCTGTAGTCTCTTAGCACTTGGCATAATGCTTGATTTATTGACACTTGCGTTAATGTTGCTCTTTGCACAGCTTTCTTAATAGTGGCCATTAATCTTTCTATCATTCCATTGGCTTGGGGCCACATAGGAGTCATTCTTCAATGTACAATTCCTAGGTAATTCATGAGTTTTTGGAATTCAGTTCCACTAAATGGAGGACCATTATCAGTTTTTAACACATTTGGTATTCCCCAGGTAGAGAAGATTTCATCTAGAACTGGAAGCACCATTGAGGTTGATGTTGACGATACTACTTTAACAATGGGAAATCGAGAATACTCATCTATTATGGCTAATAGATAATGTCCTGAATCCAAAGGGGCATAAAAATCTGCTGCCACATTGGCCCATACCGCATCTGGCATCTGGCAATTCTGACATATGAAGTTCTTGTGTTTCTCTTTCTCGTGAAGTGCATTGGCATATGTGACATAGCTTAATTACTTCTTCTACTTGTTGATCCAGTCTTGGAAACCACATTTTCTCTCTTAGGAAATTTTTAGTGGCAGAAATACCCCTATGGCTTTTGTGAGCTAAATCAATAACTTTCCTTTAAAGGCAAGCTGGGATAACTATTTTGTTTCCCCTAAGCAATATGCCCGAAGAAGCGATAGATAATTCTGCATGTATATTTTTAAAAGCCAAAATATCACTTTTTTTTACATTTGACTTAAAACGACTTGCAGTATTTATTAGTCTCCAATTATTTTCATGTATGATTTTAATTATTTCTTGAATGGTATCATCTGAATGTGTGGCTTCAATGAGTTCTTTTTGTGAGACAACTTCAGGTATTGTTGACTTTATTATAAAACAGATATATTCCTCTGCCTCCAATTGTTGTCTTTATTTTAAATCACAGGGATGTCTAGACAGATAATCCGCAGGATTATACTCCTTTCCAGGTTTATGAATAATTCTGAAATCATAATCCATTAATCTCATTCTATTTTATATATGTCCATAAAATGTTAGTTCAGTTTTATTTAATTCACATTTTTTGAGATTTAAAGTCAATCCAGCTTTAAGAAGTTGTTGACACACACCATCTAAGGCCTGATCATGCTCTTCTTGATGTTTCCCGAAAACTAGGATGTCGTCACTATAGGTCATGCTATTTTGTGCAGGCCTTATGACGTTCTTTATAATTTCTTGAAAGTTTTCAGCAGCAGAACATATACCAAAATTCAAGCGTTTATATCTAAAAAGACCTAGATGTGTCGAGAATGTCGTAATATACCTTGATTGACTATCAATTTCCAGCTGGTGATATCCTTTACATAAATCAAGTTTCGAGAAGACAACTGCACCATTAATGTTACTGATCATATCATTTAAATGAGGGCCTGGGTATCTCTCTCGTTCAATTGCAGTGTTTGGAACTCTCATGTCCACACAAATTCTAATGTCTTCAGTATCTTTCTTGGGAACAATCACGATGGGAGAAACCCAAGGCGTTGGGCCTGTTGCTTCTTCAATTATATCTTCTTTTAACAATGCTTTGATTTCTTTTTCAACTTTTGTCTGCATGTGAACAGGAACTCTTCTGTGAGATTGAGCCACAGGCTTTATTGTCTCATTTATATGTAGGGTTATTGCTTTGTCTCTCAATTTCCCTAGACCATCAAACAGTTTTGGATATTTCCGAAGAACCGGATGATCTGTTGTTAGATTACAGGTGACTGCTAATAGTCCCATAAATTGAGTAGTTACATTGCTCAGTAAGCATGGCCCTGGAACTTCTCCTTGTAGAACATGTATTTCTTCTTTACTACTTATTTGTTCGTGTTTTAAAATCCTTCAAATTTTCCTAGACAAGAAACAGGATTCTTTGCTCCCCATTGAAAAACACTTACGTTTGATGGTTTAAGGGGAGGTTGTTCAGTCATTTTTGCGTATTCAGTCACACACATTATATTGCAAGTTGCTCCACTATCCAAGACAAAAGGTACTTTTTGAGCACCTACCAACAGATCAACTGAGGTTGTCTTTTTGATGTCTTCTTTTCTAATCATGTTTAATTGCTGAAATTCATCTTTCTCTTGCATCATGTACAATCTCTCACTATGTTCAAAATCTTCTTCAGATTCTTCTTCTCTTTCTATTGCTTCCATTTCTCTTACATGCTTCACGTTTTCATTTCTTCTTTTTTTCATTTGAATTAAATTGTTTATTTCCACTTTCCTTTCTTGTCCAGGTCTCTTTTTTTTCTTTCTTGAATCTACACATATTTGCGAAGTGATTAGATCTGCCACATTCTTTACATTGTTGTCCCATAGCTGGACAAAATTTTTGATGTGGAAACTGGAATCCACATCCGTAACATAGTCTTTTCTCTTTGTAACGTGTCTCCATTTTTTTCTCACTGTTTACTTTTGACGACATTTGTCTTACCTGTTCTAGAGTTTTTATTCTTCCTTCTTCCATGTTCGTGGCATGTTTTTCAGCCCGTAGTTCTGTTCTTGCCATACGCAAAAGTTCTTGAAGATCATGCGTTTTCTCTAAGAGTTTCTTTCTGAATTTTTTTGAGCTGCAACCTTGTATAATTCTTAGTCTTATTGCTTCTTCATTATTAAATTTATCAAATTCACAAAATGTTACTAGTTTTTTTAGCCTGGTGACAAAATCATCCATTGTTTCATCCTCTTTCTGACATGCCATGTTGAAATTATATCTTTCAAAGTCTAAATTTCTAGGAGGATCAAATTTGTCATTTAAACATTTCTTAAGCCCCTTATAAGTGTTTCGTTCCTGCTGAGGAAATGTAATTATAAGGTCTTCCACTTCATCTCCTACTAGATTGAGTAGCAAGTCTTTTGCCTGTTCATCAGTGTGGTTTTTGCACGTTGCATTTAGAAAGTGTTCAAATCTCCTTGTCCATTTCTCCCACCTTTGGGCAACATTTTGTTGTTCTGAAAGATCAAACGGCAAAGGTCTCCTAAAGACAGTACTCGATATTTTTCCTGCGTCATTTTCTTCATCATGTATGTCAGAGTTCATGTTTACTATTACTTCTCTATCTGTTGTCATAACTGTTGCTGTTTGTTGTATTTTGTTAATAATTATTTTGATAGAATGCTTGTTTTTATTTATTTGTTGATATATATATATATCTGTGTACATCAGCACTGTTTAAGATTGTTAAAATATTTATTTTCCTTTTGTTAAATGCTTAATTTTCATTAATTTTCGTGATGTACAAAATAGCTGTGTACATCAGCGTTGTTATTTATTCAACGTTGCTGTGCATGCAGATAAAAACATCATTGTCGATGTTATGCACAGTTTCCCCTCGATAACGATGACAATGCCTGATTTCAAAATGGCCGATCAATGTGACGTACGTCACGCTCATGCGCATGTGATTTTTAAAGTTTTATTCAATTCTCGCGCATGTGCGGCAATATCTGAATAACATACGCTTTTTCCCTTTTTTTTTTAAAAGCGTCTGTCTCCCTGTTCTTGTTCGCCACAGTCGCGTGTCAATAATTGTGCCTCCACACAAAACAAAATCGGAGCCTCACTCACCGTATCCAACTTGAATTTAGATGTTCAAAAACATCGCATTTCACCGTTTTCAGTTCACCGAAGGCGAGCATCTATGATTCATCTTCCGACACCACGATCTCGGCTCCAAGCAGGAAGACGTTTTCTTTTTATGAACGAGCAGTGCTGCAACACAACACTTTTTGGGTCAAGGAAGTCCTCAGCAGTGCTCTCTCTCCAGGTTCTTTCCAAATCGTCGCCAATATTACAACGTGCTTCACACCAAGTAAGTTCTTAATTATTTATTGGCACAGACAGATTAACTTCTTAGCTCTTCCCGTTTATATCTGTAACCGACCTGAGCTCACTTGAAAAACCCCAAACTTCTATTCTAGAATAACTTGCATCACAGTGCATGCAGCATGTATTACATCACAACATTACACAAGCTGGCCTACCAGTCCACCTGTGGGGCATCTAAAGGAGGGCCTGGAGACCACCTGTGGCAGCAGGCACTGGATTCCCCATGGGACTGTGGGGGCAGTGCAGCAAACTGCCGTCAGCTAATTCTGTCCCTACCCAACTTCTGTTGACACGCGGGAGTGGCCCTCCTGCATGACGTCTATTACACTGAGAACTCCAGTTTGAGGTGGAGGCCAAGGAGCAGGCGCTCTAGGATACTTGGTGCCCTCGCCTGCTGCCTGATCCTGGGGGCTCAGACTCCCCTCTCTCACAAGATAGGAGGGGGTCCCACTGTGAGTGAATCTCCAGGGTTGCCCCTTCCACTGCTTTTATTGAACACCATATTGCTGGGGTGGAGACCTCTTACTCCCCACACTTGATCTAGTAGCCACTGGCAGAGAGTCCCCAGCTGCTTCGAAACTTGGACTGCTCACGTGGTGTGGGGCCCTGTGTGCTATAGCTGACCATCTCTGCCGGGGTGCCTGGGGCGCCTGCTGCACTGCTGTCACTCTTTGCTTTGACCATGAGGAGGTCCCAGCACCCCAAGGAAGACACTGCAAATATCGTGACCCCCTCAGGAGAGCACCCCTCTTCTGACCGAGGACAAATGGGATGCCATACTGTCCGTCATTGGCTCTACTCGAGGTGCAATAGAGAGCAAAATTGACTCCATGGTTGTAGACATGGGGCTCCTACGAGCCTACCTTCTGAGAATGACAGATCGTCTTTGTCAGGTCGAGACAGACCTGATGGAGCTGGGCCCATGCCCAGATCACATGCTGGGGAGCTGGGAACTCTAACTGAAAGGTTCAAGGTATTTGAGTTTCCCGTCGAGCACCAGGAGGGCAGGGCCCGATGGAACAGTATTAGAGTGGTCAGCCTGCCTGATCAGGTGGAGGGGTCATCCATGATCACTTATTTGGAGGACTGGCTGCAGGAGGTGGTTGCACCTAAGGACCTGTCTAAACACTGAGAGCGCATAGGGTCCCATCAAAGCCTCCAGCGCCGGGAGCAGCCTCTCGGCCTGTGGTGGCATGCCTACTGCACTACCATTGAGGGAGATGGATATCCAAAAATACCTTACCGTTCCCTGTTAAACTGAGGATACAACTGGATGGAAAAACTACTTTTTTTACCACCACAAAGAATGCGTGGCAGTGGCTGGATACATATGACTCTGGGGGCCACGCCCACGCCAAACCCTAAATTGAAGGCCCCTGCAAGTGCAGATGTTGAAGCTGGGCCACACAGGATGGGTATCGCCTCACACAATAGCAGGCCCAAGAGCCAGGGAGCCGTGGAGACAATGGCGGCATTTGCTCATACTGGAAGCGATGTGTGGGGGCCTAATCAGCTCAGAAGAGGATACTAACTCTCTCATTGGTAGTGCCAGTGGATCTGATGTCGATTTAACAAAAAGGGGAGTGATTCACTTCAGGCAGTACAGAGGTTAGAATCAATATAATAGTCAGCAACAAACAGAGTACCTCTGACACCATGGATAGGTTTTCCCTTATGACTCAATGGTTCTTTTTATTAACCATTGGCTCCATTTATTTAAGGATGCATTCTTCATTATTTCATTATCAAAAAAGAGGTTCCCATCACATTACACATTTATAACATACCTCTCTCTTTTTGTTTTTTTGTGAATATATACATCAGCTACTTTTGACACAGCTAGTGTAGACAAAAAACATGCACAATATTTACATGACTCACATAGATGACCTTAAAACATTACTACATACATAGGCAACAATAATCCTATTTGCAGTGATTTTTACACGAATATCATTCCTGACATGAATGAGTCCTACTATTTTACAATTGGAATTGGGACTGTTATCTCTATTTTGCCCTCAATTAGCAGTACTGAACAGGTCCTGGAGAGGTCAGAGAATTGTTTACAAAACTCGTATCTGGAGCGGCATTTGATCAGCTCAAGTGCACCTATTGTTTGGCAAACTTGTTTTGTTCGGTTGCTCTGAGCCTCTCTTTTGAGAGAGCCAACGCGTTTCGACCTTCAGTGGATTGGACCAGACAGAATGTTTTGTGTGAAGGTCTTCATCAGGGCGGGACTTTGGACGTGTAGGACATTAGGTGCCATATTTTGTTTGCATGATGGAATGCAAAATCTCTCTTAAGTTCTTGTATTTGGGTTGTTCTTTTCAGCTATCTGATTTATTTGTAGTTAGCGCTTCTATGTCTTGGCAATATCTCGTCTGCAGTGCCGGTGGATGTGTCAGCATACCATTGCCTAAAGTTACGTCAAGCACGGGTGATAAACTAATTTGATTTTAGGCACTATGTCTATGCTTCTGGGTGCTTATTTTCTCCTTCTAGGATGATGTTTTCCTTCACTTTTGCCCCAGCATGTATATTGATATTGAATAGTTTTATATAGCTTGCGAATGCCCTAGGGTGTCTTGGCACTGGAGTCAGCCAGAAAACATAAACACTGAGGCAGGAGCTTATATAAGAGGATGTCATGGGGGGAGAGAAAATAGCCACGTTTTAAGATATTTCCTGAAACTGAGCAGGTTAGCTTGACCTCTAAGATGTGCCAAAAGATTGTTCGAAAGGAGGCATGTGATGTAGATAAAAACTTCTGCCACCCCAAGCCAATTTCTTAAATTTAGGAATATTAATGGTTCTGGAGGTGGCCGAGCGCAGGGTCTTCTAGGAGTGTACCAGGAGAAATTCCTCCTTAGATGGGCAAGACCTATGCATTGCAGAGCCTTGTGTGCCAGACAGAGTGCCTCTTGACAGGAAGCCAATGAAGTTCCACCAGAACCTTCGAAACTTACTCAAACTTAGGGACCCTCCTAAGGAGTCGGACTGCAGCACTCTTCAGAGTTTATAGTCTCTTTAATGCTCGTTGATGATTGCCTAAATATAAGGCATTACAGTAGTCCAGCCTGGCCAAGACCAGCGCTGTAATCACTGACTTCTATACTGGATGGGTTACTTGTATTATTGTTCTGCCCGAGGCAGGGCTTAGATGTCCATTTTAAGGTTTATGCAGTCCCACCCCCGCACGGTGCTACCGGGAGCTGGTTGGGTGCTAGTTTCCATGGAGTAACCAAATTGCATTGTTGTTTGTATAGTCTGAACAATGTGTGTTGGCGTAGTCATCCTGGGGTGCTCAGTTGGGGAGTGTTGCAATGGTTTTGGCTCTTTTTATTTCTGTTTTTGGTTACCTGCTGGAGGGTAAAACTGTTCTTGGTGCTGAGCTAGCTCAGCCTAGGTCCCTCCAGCAGACTGTACAATGTTTCTTTGCATGAGTTATGTTTTATCTTCATGTGCTGCCTGTCTGATCTCATGACTTAATTTGGTAATGGCTTAAAACTCTCACTGACTCTGGCCACCTCTGTATTAATATGATCTGCTACAACTATTATGTAACTGTGCTGATTGTTTAGGTGGGGTTCCTTGCATTGACTCTATGTTCCATAACCAACTTTTCTGTATGAAAAGAAATATGTGGGTTACTGTATCATCCAAACTGTTGATGTTATCAGCGCCGAAATCAACAAATATTATGTTGCAAAAGAAATGTTTGCCATGGGGGATTATGAGGTGGAAAATGGATGTTAAATTTCTCTGACACTGCATTTTACATATTTCTTTAGGGATAATGGGCATAGTGATTTTCAACATGGGGGATGATGGGTCTTAAATGGCTGTTAGACATACCTACCAATGCATTTTCACAATTCCTATAAGGTAATAGTAATTAGCTATTTGAAGAACAGTGGACTATGGGCTTTAAATGGCTGTTAAATACATTTGAACTATATTCGAATGTTTCCTGTTGGGAAAATGGGACTATCTAATTTTTATCCTGGGGGATTACGGGTGGTAAATGGGCTACATGGGTTACATATCACGGGCACTGTGTTTTACTAATGTTTTTGGGGATAATGGACGAAGTGATTTTCTCTGTGGTGAATGATAGGTGTTAAATAACTGTTACAAATACATGACAGTGTTTTTTTCATGATTCTTCTAAGGAAACAGTAATTAGCTATTTTGCGCTTGGAAGAGTATAGGCTTTAAAGGGCTGCTAAATAGATTTTCCACTATGTTCTAATGTTACCTGTTAGGAAAATGGGACTAGGTAATTTTTACATGTGCATTATGGATGGAAAATGGCTGTCACATATCCCTGGAATTGTGTTTTTCATATTCCTCTTGGGGTGATGGGTGATCCCGCGATCAGGGATCAATATTTTTCACAAACATAGGCCCATTTACACTACCCAACTAATCCCTTCACGCTGGGGTTCAGTGTAATGCAAGTTTACTCCTAATTCACTAAATACACTGTAGAACCTGCATTTTCTCCTAATAAAATAAATGTGGCGATGAACCTAAAGTTGAAAAGTTGATGACAATAATATGTACTTATCTATGCATCTATTCTACTAAATAATAACAGACTCAGGGGCATATTCTCAAGAACGTGTGATAACCATCGCAAAAGTTACTTAACGCAACCTCCAACATCACAGTCTATCGCGGGAAATTTACGCCTTGTTAACCAAGTATTCACAACACGGCGGTACCATGCGATAGTCACCAGATAACGCATCAAATGGCCGCGTTAAATTCAACGCCACGCCGCAGAAATGCGAAACATGAACGCAAAAAAAGCTGCGATGAGACCAATCGCGATACAAAAAGCAGCAAAAACTAGCGGCAGGCCTGCAAATCCCACGCGTCTGGCGGGAAAATGCACTATAAAAGCAACAAAAACAACACACCAGAAACAATCCAAAGTGCGTAGCAACATGGATGCACCCTGACCGACGCAGAGGCCAACGCGAACCCCACAAGCCCCACAGACCACCAGCAAGGACCAACGGGGTCGGGGAAGGCCAAGGAGAAGAGGGAGAGGAAGACGGGGTGCAGTCCGTAGGAAAACAAGACCAGCGTCACGGATGTGACAGAACACTACCAGCAACTGACCCACAATCAGACTACCTTGAATGCAGCCGGAGTGTCGAGGAGGCTAATGGAGGAGGCCAAGAGGCGCTGGCATGACGTGAAAACCTAAACCAGGCCGAAAGCCGCTGCCAACAGGAAGGCAGCAACGGCGACAGGAGGTGGGAGTCCTGCGCCACAGGAGGAGCTGGAGGAAATGGAGGCCAGTCATCAGTGTGGAGACGGTGCAAGGAGGTGGGAGTACGGACACAGCTCGAGAGGACCTGACACAACAACAACAGGGTGAGTAACCAACAGGGACTGGGGGACGGGGGAGATGGGCACAATGGCACACATGCACAACGATGTGTAGCACACTGCACACCCACAATTACCCAGGGTCATGTCCCCCATCCCCGTGGCACACTGCAGCACACACACATGGCAATCACAGCACATCCCATGACAATGTGGCACAAAGTGCAACACCGACACTGCAGAACAGGGGACACAACTGGGTCCGCCCATGCGCAGAAACAGGCCAATCACATTTGACAGAGCAGGGAACTGTGAGATGCATATGTACGGGTACAACCTCACATCAGTCATGTAGTCCAAATGTCCACTGTCCCCCCTCAAATTGCCAGCACCGCCCAAACAGTCACAATGTACATTGTCACACAGTCTGCATGTCTACAAGAACAATGCGCCAACATAAATGTCAACACAATGTCAACATGCATCTCCCCTTCACATTGCAGAGGGACAAACAACACCTCCAGCAGGTCAGACCAGACAACCCATCAGTGATGCAGGAGACGACCAACACACCTTCGACACCGACGCCCTACAACAGTCCATGGACATCCCATGCAACCCACCACCAGGACCAGGGCAGACAAGCTACTCAGAGGAGAACCCAGCCCCTGCAACAGACCACACAGCATGAAGCACTCGCAAGCACGGCTGGCTCACAACACTTCACCGACCCACACATGGCACCCCAATGCCAGGTGTCAGAACGCCAAAAGGAGGTGGCCGAACAGGTGCAGGTGTGGTCAGAACCCATGGAAGGCAAACTAGATCACAAATACTTGGGTGTCAATTACCCTTCAGGGACCACCTACACCCCACAAAGGAGACCCACACTGCCATAGAGACACATGCAGATGCACATTCCCAGTACAGAACCACGCCCAGGGGCACGCACATATCAGTCACACACCCATGTTGGCTCTGCGTACGACGGCACAGTCCACTCCCCTTACGAATTGAGTGGGTGACGACAAAGCCACATGTCCAAGCTCTAACCCGCTGCCTGCGGTGACATGTCTGCGTCCGCTGTACACAGCACAATGTAATGTCGTAGGGCCCAGGGCCCTCATGCACACAACAAGACCACAGGGACACACCCAGATATTATGTTGAACTGGCTACGGGCACGTGCGCCCGGCCCCTTTATTGGCAGGGCCACATGTACAGTGACGCCTGTGCTGGATGTGTGTGGGGTGAGCATAAGCCAGCCCGCACGGAGTGCTTGGTGCTGGCAACAACTTGAACAGTGGACACCAGTGCAATGGAAACAGAAAACACCTGCATAACAGAGTCAACTGCTGAGCAACATGGAGGGAGCCGGAGCAAGTACAGAGGTCACCCAACATACAAACAGAAGTGTCCGTGAGTTGCAGTGCACTGAGGTTGGGGCACTAGAGCTGAGCGCGCTCATGTGATGAAAATGACTAGGATTGTGTCCATTCGGGATATTCCTGATGCAGATGCAGTGGGGTGTGTTAGACCTGCATCAACTTCCCCATCAACGTCCCAGGTCCCCCACACTGCCTGAGGTGACATTGCTGCGCAACCTCTCCACAGCACAAAACTCAATCAGTAACGGTCCATGGGTTGCGGTGCACTGAGTCAGTGGCACCTGGAGTGCTGAGCAGGGAATCAGGCAGATGATGGCATCCACAACAGGTCTGAGCAACTCCGTTAGTCTGCCAGTACCACTGTTTCGACTCTGGCAGATGGTGGTTGGAGTTGGCCCTGGCGTGGTGGCGTGTGCCTCCTGCGGTGATGCGACGTCCGGGCCGGTCAGGACTGGATTTGATGTGTGAGCCCTGGTGGTCCGCAGTTGAGGCCGGAGGCAGCGGACAGCGCAGGGCCACATGCACATGGCGTCGATGACCCCAAGACCACCGTCACAGAGGTCATCCAATATTCATTCAGACAGGGTCCCTGACTTGAGCTGCACAGAGTTGGTGGCCCCGGATGCACAGCGGCAGGCACAGGCACACCGCCACGGGACGGTGACTTGCGGTCCACTGAGGTAGGGCCACGCAGACTGAGCGGGTCCTCGTCCATGTCGAAGGTGAATGTGGCGGAGGGTTGCGGGGGACAGTGGAAGGTGTCCTCCAGGGCATGATGCAGAGGGCAGAAGCTATCCGGAAGCAGCAAATGGAGGAGTGGAAAGCGACTGCCTCGTTGCCACCACCAATTCGGTATCAGCTGCATGAGGATGAAAACTACCCCCTAGTCCATAGACTCAGACGCCACCAATGTACGACCAGAGAGTGTCCATGAATGTCCGGGAACAGACTTAGTGGCACCGGGGCTGAGAGGGGATGCAGTCTGCGATGATGCCGGTACACTGATATGTACTCCGACATTGCCGAATCAAGACTCTGTGACCTACTGGACCGCAGTGTAGGCCGGAGGCAGCGGTCAGCAGTGGGCCACAGCCACGTGTCGTAGGCTCGCGATGCACAGAGTTAGTGAGATCAGGGCAGTTGTCTGTAGTGTTCGATCACCTCCGTAACGATGATCCTTTTTTCCTCCCAAATGCAACGCGTCATCCTCTTATGCCTCTCCTTGCGTGCAATGATTCGTACTCTGCCTTTGAATAATCGATGTTCAGTGCCAATTCTGTGACCTACTCGAGCGCAGCGTAGGCCGAGAGCAGTAGTCCGCGTGGGCCCACAGAATCTTGCGGCTGTGATGTAACACTAAGACCTGTTGGCACCACATCGAAGGGTGTATAGTGACATACACTCAGCCATGATTTATGTGCTCTGCCATGGTGTAATCAAGACTCAGTTCCAAATGTGTGACCTACTTGTCCGCTGTGCATGCCGGTGGAGTACGTCAACGTGAATGGAGTACTGCGGGCCTGTGTTGCGGAGGCCGTGATGGTCTGAGGAGGCTGCCAAGGTCGCAGGCCTCGGGCTTGGAGATTGCACCGGCACGTGGTGGGCCCTCTTCGACACACGCCGGTGTCGGAAGGTGGGCATTGAGGCCTGGGTGCGCAGGGGCGGGCAGGACTGGTTCGGGGACCAGCGTCCCGGGGTGCAGCAGGCGCACAGGATCGCTGGCAACACCGCTCACGGCGTCAGCCTCGTGGCGGGGTGAGAGGCGCCGCCCTGGCAGAGACGTTAGGCATTCGGGAAGAGGACCACGCCCAGAGTTACGTGCCTTTTATTCACACCCCTACGCTGGCCTGGCATACGCCGGGCCATCCCACTCCGCTCACGCTTACGGGGGGACGTCACAAGCTACATTTCCGCGATCTTCCGCACTGGCTGGGGTGACATGGTTGCGTCCACTGTCCACTACACTCCAAACACCAGCGTGTGTGTCGACATGGATATGTGTGTGGTCTGCATACTGCAGTCTGGCCAGCACATCCACGCCACACTTGACATTGTGTACATTCTCATTAATCGGTCCCTTGCCTCCTTCGCACATGCCT
The DNA here is from genome assembly GCA_963921515.1 of Calotriton arnoldi. Taxonomy (NCBI): domain Eukaryota; kingdom Metazoa; phylum Chordata; class Amphibia; order Caudata; family Salamandridae; genus Calotriton; species Calotriton arnoldi. The sequence goes on from CAWUFW010017301.1 coordinate 254,578, forward strand.
GGTCCCCACCTCTTCCGACATTCTGCTATTGTGTGTCCGAGGTGCCATGCCGTTGATGGCTCATGTACATGGCTGGCCCAGGTTCCTCCCAGTGAGTTGTGCTGTCGTGTCTGGTGGGTGTGCATGTTGTATGTGAGCTTGTGACGTGTACATTTCCTGTGTTGTGTGTTGCATGATTGTGGAGTTGAGGTGTGTGGTGTGTGCATTTGGTATTGGCCAACGAGCAGTGCATTTCAGTGGGTGCCATCCTGGTGGCGCAGGTTGATGATGGACTGTCGGGAGGTGCAGGTATCATGCACACTGCCTGGGTGGTTGGCGGCGGCGTTGGCGGGGATTCCACGGTGGTCCACTATTGCCTGCACATTGGTGGGATACGTGCGCTTTCTGTTGCGCTTATTGTGTGCAGTGTCGCCAGGGGCCACTAGTAGGACATGTGTGCAGTCAATTGCCCCCTGACACGTGCGGGAAGCCAGCTGTGGTGTACACGCCTTGCTTGGTCTCCGGCTGTTCCTGCGCAGTGTGTGTGTGAAGTATAGATAGTGGGGTACCAAGCTGATGGTGTCATCCATGACTGTTGTGGGGGACTTGGATTGGCCTGGCTGTGTGACTCCTCCGTCTCAGGCGGATGTTGGTTGGAGGGTACCAGAGGCCAACACGTGCAGCACGGCCAGCAGCTTTGTCTGCGGTGGGATGTTGGTTGTCCGCTGTGTTGGTACCGTCAGCCTGTGGGCAATGGTGGTCAGGATGCGGAGGAGGGTTGTCCCTTTGGGCATATAGTGGGCAATGACATTCTCTGGTGTTGATCTGTGAGGTTGGTGCATTTTCGGAGGGTCGCTGTCTTTGTCTGCGCTGCCTCAGTGTTGGTCCCGGGGGGGCGGTGGGTGTCCGGGGGGGTGGGGGTGGTCCTGGGGGTGGTGGCGGTGGGTGTTGGGGCCCTCTTGGGTGTCCGGCCCGCATGTTCAGTGGCTCCATGGCATCTGTTGGTCTTCAGGTGTGGCTGTGGGCTGGGCTCCCTTTTGTGGTGCAGGCTGCCGTCCGACTTTACACCAGGTCAGAGCAGGTGTTAATTTCCTGCTGCTAACGCGCATTATCTCATGTTTCGTGGTCTTTTCGCCGATCTGCCTGGTCGTTGAGAATGTTGCGGAGTGGTGTTTTCGAGGCTTTTTGCACGGGTACGCCTACTCTGCATCTCATTAGCGATAGTTGCCGGGGTCATCTGTGACGATGTTTTTTGCGGCTGCTATCGCGGGTAAACTGGTGTTATGGGCTGTTAACACCAGCTTGTGAATGGGGCGATTAATTTATCGCAACTTTGGCTGCGATAAAGTGCTGTTAACTCGGCGATGGCTCCTTGAGAATATGCCCCTCAGTGTGTAGTTTATGTTGTTTATCGTAAAATAATAAGAAATAAATGCTCATCAGGTACAGTTACACGAATGCAAATCATAGATTATCACAAAGAGAAAACATTGGCAATGTATAAATTCAAACTCATGTCAAATAAACAATGCATTGAAGGAGTGGATAGGCGAAGAGAGAAAAGTTTCAGAGACAAATACATTTGCAAATGAATATGCAAATTTTAGAAGATTATCTATACTAACCCAAGTAAGTATCAGGAAAACTACCCCACTGGTCAGTCAGGGCAGCAAGGCCACTCAAGTAGAGTTGAGTGGCAAAGATTAAGACAGGAGTCAGGAATCAGTTAGGCCTCTATCTGGAAACAGCAAACCAACGACAGCGGCGATCTCCCGCTAACTAGCATCAGCAGAAACACCTACTCCCTAACCACACCCACTGAGGACTTTCAATTATACCCTAAAACCTAAATGCCCAACCCACATTTGTTTCATATTTTGAACGAACTCCATCTCCCATTGGCTAAAATTGGGGGTGTACTGTCACACCACTCTTCATCATGAACACTTTATTAAACAACTCTTTGTTCAAAACATTCAACATTACGACAGATTCATCTCAGGAAACAACTTTGAACACAATCGTATTACATATTCTACATGTTGCAAGTCTCTACGCTTCCATTGTTTGCTTCTGCCATCTCATGAAGGAAGTTGTACGCTTCCACTTGTTTATCAGTATTCTCTTTCCGCAACCTTGGCAGACAGTCAGCACATCGTGAAGGACGTTTCCATGCTTTTCTCTCCTCATTCAAAACCCATTATAATTTATTTATTTTCTTATAGCAAGAATTAACCCAAAACTGGCATGCAGAAGTGTAGGCCCATGCTTGCTTTTTCTACAAAGAACAGAACACAAACATTTATTATTTTAATGAAATGTAATTTCATTTTGCGCACCATCCCAGCAATTTGCACGAACCCATTTCACAAACATGTTATTCCTAGCAAAATATTATTAACGTGCACAAAAGCAGCATTAGTTTTTTATCAAAGCAAATTTTTACGGCCTTGTTTCATGCATTAGCACACACATTAGTTTACGCATGCACATAAGCATTTCACCTTATTTTAGCGCTCTTTATTAATAATTTTCACAGCACACTGTTAATAAATGTTACTGAGGGTTCAATCCGAGCAGGTTTTATTTTCTCAAAACCCTGCTCCATCATGGGCATAGCAATTTTCTACATGGGGGATGAAGGGGGTTAAATCTAGGGGTGGGTGGTAAACTCTGCTCTGCCGGCGGAGTTGGCAGAGTGCTGCCACTCTGCATGCCGCTTGGAGAACAGAGTTCAGCAAAAATTCCGCCAACCTCCGTGTGGCCGAGTTTACCGGCACCCACTGCTAGTCTAGTGCCCCAGCTGCACTGTTCAGACTGGGCCTGATTCACAGAACTAACTTACGTCAAAAACGTAAACGTAAAGTTAGTACTTTTTAGGTATTCACAGAATACACTTACTCATTTTGGTATTCACAGAATGAACTTACTCATTTCGCTATTCACAGAAGTTAGTAGTCCTAACTTTAGGACTCCTAAATGCCTTCTGTGAATACCGAAAGTCTTAAAGTTAGGATTTTTCTCAGTTTAGGAGTAGTAAAGACTACTCCTAAACTGAGAAAAATCCTAACTTTAAGACTTTCGGTATTCACAGAAGGCATTTATGAGTCCTAAAGTTAGGACTACTAACTTCTGTGAATACCGAAATGAGTAAGTTCATTCTGTGAATACCAAAATGAGTGAAGTGTATTCTGTGAATACCTAAAAGTACTAACTTTACGTTTACGTTTACGTTTTTGACGTAAGTTAGTTCTGTGAATCAGGCCCACTGAGCCTGTGTAGCTGACTTACAGGAGAAAGGAGCTGTGTGTCAGCCACCCTGGCTGAACTCCACTGGCACTCAATGTTAGGAAAAGATGAGAAGCAGTGTCTGTGTGTGGTGCATTCATTGGAAAAACTGGCGCAGCATGCGGGGCTGTGAAATCTAGGAATAGGGGGCCTGATTCACAGAACTAACTTACGTCAAAAACGTAAACGTAAACGTAAAGTTAGTACTTTTTAGGTATTCACAGAATACACTTACTCATTTTGGTATTCACAGAATAGTACTAACTTTACCTTTTACGTTTACGTTTTTGACGTAAGTTAGTTCTGTGAATCAGGCCAGTGGGCCTGATTCACAGAACTACTACGTCAAAAACGTAAACGTAAAGTTAGTACTATTCTGTGAATACCAAAATGAGTAAGTGTATTCTGTGAATACCTAAAAAGTACTAACTTTACGTTTACGTTTACGTTTTTGACGTAAGTTAGTTCTGTGAATCAGGCCCAGGAAGTGGCGTATCCACGGCATTGTGCTCCAAACCCTGAGCGCTGAATTCAAGGAGAAAGTAGCTGCGCCCGGCCTGGGGATCTATCCGCGCTTGGAGCCATGGAGCCGGAGCCACCCAAATGAAGGAGAAAGGAGCAGTGTCTGGGACTGGTGCACAGCACACCCCTTACATCACCATTCACCCTTCTTAAGTAGGGATAGGACTGGAGTACCCTTCTCCCTAGCATCAATGGAGGTGACTACTCCATATGACGAGGGCAGGTCAGTCATAGGCTTACTTTATAGATCATGCTTCCCACGATCTTTTTCCAATAATTTGTTTATTGGAACTAAGGATGCCGCATGATGTCATCACTAATGAGGCAGCTCGGCACTCCAGTGCTTATATTTTGACAAGCTAATGTTTTCCGGGAACTGTAGTCCAGGTAAAATTTTGTTGCACAACTTAAACAAAAGCACCTGAAAACAGCTTGTTAATGAAACACCAAGGACTCACATTACGTCCTTGGCGATATTGGGTCACAACTTAAGGGAACTTTAGGTGCATGCCGTATATTTATTACATGCCACTTGCAGCTGTGGGAGTTAATGCAGCTTGTCACAAGAGCAGTGGTGGCAAGACATGCTCTGTTAAGCAGCCACTTAATATCTGCCAATCATCTGACCCTACACTTCCAACCCATACTCTGTGATACCATCTACATTTTACACTTGACGTTCTAAGATGTCACGTGTGTAGTCATTTGCGACACTAGGAGGCATCTTTCACAACTCATTTAAAATGCTAATGATTATAAAATGAGCAAATCAGACTTTACATCCATAAAAGGCAGGCGGACCCAAATTAATTTTATTCCCTGTGTTGCATTTTGCATCATTGTAAAGTCCAAGAATATATCAGAGTGAGTAAAAAACGTAACATTCAAAAATGGATTACAAAATACCCAGCATCGGTGGGATTCAAACCCATGACCCACAAGAGACTAGAGCATAAACCAGCACCTTGGACCACTCCGCCACACTTAGGAGTGGATAACTAGTACATCCTTCACACAGATCTCAAAAGCTAGTTTCTGTGTTATGTTGTACTATTTTATGAACTAGTGAGATGTGGAGCTTGCCCTTTATTTTTCCCTTTACCTTGTGATGAAGCAAATAAATGAGTAAATACAAAATAGTAAAGTTAAAGAAATTTTTAAAAACAAAAAAAGGAATGTTAGGCACGAAAGAATCGTCTTCTATTGGTCATAAATGAATGTAGGGGTGGGTGTAACTCCGCAGAATCTCGGAGTTTTTATGTAACTCCGGGGAATTCAACAAATTTGCAATTTGCCTTGTTTCTAACCATAATATTTATGCCTAACATTTTTCAGTTTGTTACATTTTGAGATTTAAAAAAAAAGGTATTTATGCAAATGTATTTAGTGATTTTACAGCACTATAATTTTGTATATATATGTTTGTATTTTAGGATTTACAGGTAGGTTGTATTTTTAATGTTGTATTTTTAATATATGCTATTTAAAAATATATATTTTTAAACATTACATTATTTATTGTTAGTTATGTGCCTGTTTGTTTTTATTTTGTTTGTGGGTTTTCATGGGGACTTGGGTGAGTAATGTTTTATATGAAATATATTTTAATTATTAACAATTTATTATGCTTTTTATGTAATCATTTAAAATGGTTTTGTAATCATTTTTTTCTTGTGTAAATTTGTTAAGTACATTTATTTATTTAAGTTCTGTGTTTTATTTTATTTTTGGGGGTTTTAGATGGGTAGTGTTTTATAAACAATGATGTAATTAATGGTAAATGTTTATGTTTTGATATTAATTAATAGAAACTCAAAAAACTGAATTTGATATTTATTTTTTTTAAATAAAAATGTGTCATTTAGTTTTTTGCAGTACTCTGTGGTTACATTATTAGTTGTTATGAATATTAATTTCAATTTGATTTTTTTAATGATATTGTATGTGTAAGCTAGCTATATTTGTTCACTTTTATAATAAAAAATGTAATATTAAATAAATATGTATATTTCTAAACATAAAATTAAAACTGTAATTCATATTTGGGGGTTCAGAATTATACAATTGTGTTTGTTGAGTTGTAAGACTCCCACAAATGTTATCATTATCACAGTGTTTGAAGGACAAGTGTCAGTAGAGGTGGAGAAGCCAAAGATGTTATGGGTAGAGCTGAGCCAGCGCTGAGCCAGGGGTCCACATTTGAACAAAAGCACAAGCTGAAGCTGCAAAATTATTGTCATAACAGGATGTGGTGGGGTAGGGAGGTGGGATTGGACGTGTAAAGGGGAGCACCAAATGATGGAGCAATTGGTGGATATGTGCATGCGCTGACAGGCTGGAGCCCCTCAAAAGGCCACTGGTGCAGGGAGTCACATTCAGTTACAAGCCACCCTACTGTCTCTGCCCCAGCACTGCTTGTTTTTCTTACCAACCTATGAAAGGATCACCCCTCTTCCATGGCATGTCTGTTCTACCCCTGCACTTTCTCTCTTTTTCCAATTTTTAACTGCACCCCATACCAAATTTAGTACCCCATCTTTCTCCATGACGGGTTCCTCATCAGGCTGTCTGTATCCCCTTTGTACTCCTACCAACTGTCCATCTTATATTGCCCTGTCTCTCTTCCTTTCCCCATCCTTGTCTCCTCCTCTCCAATATCGTGGATAAGTTAGTCACTCTTTCTCAGCTCAGCTCGCCTCCTTTTTAGCTTGAGGGTCCTAAGGATCTCGACCTTGAGCCAGGGATCTGGCTTGAGATTTCAGTGGCCTGCCCAGCACCATAGATTCACTTATATTGGTGGACTGAAATCAGAATGTAAATCTGCCTCCCTTAATTGCATGCACTTTTCCCAATGCTGGTGGGACTGGAAATAGAATAGTAAATTTCACCCCTCAAATATATGCATTTTTTCCAAATTTGGTGGGATTGGACTTAGCACAGTTGACCCTCAGCCCCCAAACATAAGTATTTTTCCCAATGAATGTAGGACTGGAAATAGAATATTAATTGGGACACCCACAAAAATATGCACTTTTTCCAGTGTTTATTGCCTTGGAGGTATTTTAGAAAATCTTATCCTTCTCCCACATCAAATTTTATTTTTGTAAAGGTTGAATTGTAATTTTTGTAATGTCATTTAATTTTGGCTTTACCATTATTCTTTATTTTTCTCCAATTTCTTCCAAGTTTAATTTTTTATTTTTTTTATTTGAGAAGTATAGAAATTCTATAATAAATTAATATTTAAATTATGTTCAGTGGTTGTATGAATATTGAGATTATGTTTTGCGATGCATATACATTTTCTTTATTGACAATTAAATTTTTCAATTTTTTTGTGCTTTTAATAATTTAATTTGACATATTTTCTTTACTTATAAAGGGGGTCATTATGATGGAGGCGGATCGCCCCCGCCGGGCCGGCGGTAGTCACCGCCGGCCCAGTGGGGTCGATCCGCCCGCCATCCACACAGCAAAGACCCCCCGCCATATTATGATGGCTGGGGGGTCCGCGGCGGACGGAAAGACAAGGTTAATATGGTGGCGGTGTCTGCAAGACACCGCCATCCATATTACAATGCCTGCGGTGATCAGCCTTTCCATGGCGGCATTGCTGCCATGGAAAGGCATGTGGTCTTTGCCTTTGGGGGCCCCAGGAAGTTGGGGGGTCGGGGGTGCACATGGGGGGTACCTATGGTACCACCCTGCATTTGTATGCAAAAGGTGGCAGGCACCGCGCGGTGCCTGTCACGTTGTGAATGCAACTGCACGACGTGCATTCACAGCATTGTGGCGGGCGGTGCTGTGAGCACCGCCCGCCACAATGCTGGGAATAGGGTGTCCCACCGCCACGGTGGCAGTGGCATCCTAATGTCAGGTGCGGGACCGCCGCACCCCTTGCGGACGGTCCCGCAATCCGTTAAGGTGGCGGGCGGACTTTGTCCGCCCGCCATCGTAACGGGCCCCTAAGTGTCTTATATGTAAGGGCTGATAATGCTTTGTAAAAATAAGTTGCATTCTAGTGAATTATTTTGTAGATTTATTTTTCTAAAATATGAAATTAGTTTTATGTTTATAAAAAATTATAAATATACTTAATTTGTTATATTTGTTTACCAAATCACTTTTAAATAGTGTATTTTTTATCATTACTTTTTTAATAACGTATTTAATAATATTTAGATTTATTTTAAAATATTTTGGAGTGATATTGAAACACTAAGGGGCACATTACGATGGCGGGCGGAAGCACCACCGCCGTGCTGGCGGATGCAAAAGCACCAGTTACCGCCGGCACGCAGCAGTCTACACGCCCGTCCAATTACGATGCGAAAAGTAGGCCAAACACCGCCGGCAAGCCAGCAACACCGTCCGCCATCAAAGTGCGCCCGTACACGTAGCGGCGCAGCCCAACTGACACACACCGTCCGACGAAACACGTCCCGCCCGGCGCATAAATTACGATGCCACAAACAAACGGCTCCCACGGCCAAGAGATACCGCACGACAAACCGAAGCGGTAACACGGATGCCGAGCACGGACAACGAAGAAGCGGCTCCCCGAGCATGAATCCAGCACTGCAGGCCCTCCCCATGCTTCTGCTGATGCACCACCAAGGACGCAACGTACCGCGGAGACGCAGGTAGGCACACACACAACAAGTGCACGCAAACAGCGCACACAGTGCAAGGGCGGAAAAAGCGGACAACCCCCACCAGCGCGTGTACACTACACATCCACCATTGCATCCACATATGACACACAGGCCAAATCGTAACATCGCGGAACACATGTGTACACACCACCTGGGACTAGGAACCAACCACCCCGTCACGGCCCCAAAGCGCCGATGACGCGCGCCACACATGCGCACAACGCAGAGGCCAACCGCAGCGCCATGCATGCGTCGCACACAGACACAGGGACACAACCAAGCAGCACACACATCAGCCCCACCCCGAACGCACATGACACGTGACAGGCCTGCCACAGACATGTCCCCAACGCCCAATTCACGGACAACACCCAACGCCACACAACCGACGCACACATGTCAGTGAAGTCACGCAACAGCAGGACACACCCCAGTGTAACAAACATGGCGTAGCACACAGCGGCGGCAACACCAACTAGGAGAAGCAGGGCCCTTCGGGAAGAGGAACGCCAGTACCACACTGAAACACCCATACCACCCTGCACATATGAACAAGACATATAAAACGGAACACCAAAGAGCCCGGGGACCGACAACAGGTGGCCCAAGAATAACATTCACACACAAGGCCCAACGCAGAGCGGAAAGGCAGCCTGCCGCCCACACAAGGGAGAGCAGACAGCACTGAATGACCTTCCATTCTAACTCCGAGAAACCACAGCCCTACGACAGAAGCCGGTGAATACAGCCATTGTCCAAGAAGAGACCAACACAGGCATGCCGAGGAGACCGACCACAGGGCAGATAGCGCATATCACAGAAGCACACAACGGACGGGGAAGAAAGAAGAAAACACTCCCCCATGTCAGCCACATGCAAGTTAATTGGAAGGAGTCACACATCACTGACCTTGAACTGTCTGAGAAGCATGTGGGAAGAGGGCCCGTGTCCTCCAAACAAGCAAACAGAACACAAGTCCTGTCTCCCTACGACTACACAGAGCTCACAGCAACCTCGGAGCGTGCACATTGCAGACTGCACACACAGCCGGAGCACGCCACCTCAACGAACCGCTGCGAAATGGCAACCGCAACACACCTACCCAACTACGCCGAACAGCTCAAGCTGTACAAAACCAACCTGTTCCATACATTGGGATGCGATCTCCTGTCCCTGCTGAACGTAAGTTACCGACTGACTTACCGCATCACATTGTTCAGCTGCGTCATGCCCGTCTTCTACTGTCGGAGGTGTCCCTACCAGCATCCCGTCGAGATATGCCTCTCCAACCCGGCATGTCTGAAGGCGGACCTGCTACCACTACTCCTCCCTCTGGACGCACACGACAGGGCCTGCTCTGCCTATGGGGGCATGGCGTATGTGGCCAACATCGCACCCGCACTGAAATGGGACCACTGTGCCTCCACACGACGGATCATCGAGAACAGCTACATCGAATGTCACCCAGCATGCCCCATCATGGTCCTCCAAGGGACAACTTACGAACAACACCTTGACAGCCACCATCCGCTACATTGGCTGGCAAACATGTACACCACCAATGACATGGAAGCCCTGCTGGACGGCATCGCATACCTGACAACCTGTCAATTCGTCGGACCACAACGCAGGTTCCCCGAGTGACCTATGATGTCCAACCCCGCACCCATGCTTAGCTTCCGCACGGATCTGGCCAGTCACCACCACAACAGCCATACCAAACGACCGGCAACTGTAACCACACCATCAACGACATCGCCATGACATCGGATATGACCGGGACATGCACACTGTTCCCCATCACATCCAGGAACACCGCATGCATCGTGGGAGGCAGTGGCATGGGCTCTGTGTATCGCACCCACATGGACGGAACTGCACGAACAACCAGGACACGACATGGATCCAGCGCCCATGGACACACACACCGCTCAGTGGACATGAATAGGTCGCCTGGAGTCTGTGGGTGCTGCACCCCTCCCACCCCCGCCCCGGGAATCCCATACCAGGACCTTTGCATGGACGACAAGTGCATACAACAACAACACGACCCCAGTGACTGTGACATGTCCAGTAACCACCACAGTGCAACAACAAGTGGCACGCCGCTGCATGCACGCAAGCACATGCCCTGATGTCATCTCACATGCACGCGTGCATGAGGAACAACCGCAGCAAACCTGTCACATGGAACTGAGATGGACTGTGCCCATGATGCCAAGCGGTCTGGTAGGCTACATGTATACCGTCTGTGTCAAAGTCCGCAGCTCCGCAGCTATACGTAAATGTACATTAGCACAGCCTTGGCCAAGCAGATGTCACTCTGAAGCCCACATCCCACATGCAACAGCCAATCACATGTAACCCCACACCCTATCCCATTTGCAATCATGCTCAGTATATCCTCAACATGTATTCCGCTGCCAGTAGTGTCCACTATACTGCATCACAGAGGACAGAAGACTCAATATAATGTTTGAAACCAAAACTGTCTCCGCTGACTCATTTCACAAGTACGAATGAGAGAGGATGAGAGTATGTGAAGTACACGGCAGTCGTGACATGACCATGTAGTCCACTGGTATTGGATGTCAACGCAAATGAGTAGCACTACTGTGGAAGACACACATGTGTCGTGTGAAGTCGTATGGACGCAGTGCTCAGGTGGGTGGGTGCGACGGGTAGATGCGCACATGCCAAGTTGGAGCACGCCGTGTTGGGAGGGGTCATGAACAGTACACCACCGCTTCCCTGGGCATCGTGAGAGGACACCTGTCGGGGGAGTGAACACGTGTGTGGCACAGCAGCCGGGCACACGTACAAAGCGGTACCAGGCGCACCTCAGCCCACCCTCTGTGGACAAGCTGGATCCTGTTGTGCGCCCGCCATGCCCCTTGACAAGGCACACACAGCCCCAGTCGACCAGGTGTAACCCCAACATAGTCAATCCGCACAGGCGATACAGGGCACGGGATGGCAGTGGAGCATGGTGTGTGAGAGGTCTCCTCGCGCTCCTCCTGGTCATATCACGCAGGCAATAGAACCTCAACGTGTAGCATGGCACAAGTCAAATGGAAGTGTAGGGGACGCACCACAGCACGAGCAGCACTGACGTCACGGGAGGTGGCTCGCACCATCCCATCCATTGCCCATCATACCAACCACGCCACATGCCATTGCGACTAAGTGCAAGCGCGTGCGCCACCACCCCCGAGCCCTCCCCAGAGAGGCCAAAGAGTGAATGTGTGGGCCATCAGCCGCAGACGGACGCGGCCTGGCCGCAAGGGCAGCCACAGCCACTGGGTGTCGCAGGTGGCGGATCCGGAAGGCGAAGACTGTGATGCATAGTCCATGCAGGCCGGGTCTCCATTTGGGGCACCACGCAGGTGGACGGCGTCCCGCCACACATCATACCCTGAGACAGCCCACTCGTGCAACTGGACCCACACATACACTCCTTGCCCTCTCTGGTGCGAGCTTGGGGCTGCCTGTGCAGGCGCTAGCCTCGCAGGTGAGCATGCATATTGGGGGAGCGAGGGGAGGACATGAGGGCTGGGGCGAAGATGACTGTATCACTGTCAGTAAGTACAAGGGATGACCCAGATGTGGAAAGGAAGAGACGTGTCCCGTGTGTACTGCAACTAGTCGCCAATCCAACTACCCCCCATGTCCGGAATGTAAGCCCGCACCTAGGCCCGCCCATCCGCCACATCGAACATACCACCAGCACGACAACCTTCCCATTCGAAACACTGACTGGGGGTGGCGACCAGTGTACAATCATGTGTAGCCTACCCACGCGTACATGTGGGCCCTCCATGATCCATGTCACCTGCGGCAAAGTCATGACATGCGCAATGAGGGAAGTGAGGAGAGCTGTCCGCCCCACACGCAGAAGGTGCATCAGCTCCACAGACCCAGCAGCGAGTCCAGCAGGGGTCACATGTGCAGGGGCAGCTGTGCCTGGTGTGAAGGCACATGCATATAGACAGCACATCGACCAATGTGTAGTCTGCCCACATCTACAGTCCATCATCATGCGGACATAGGAATTGAACACAGGGCAACACATCTTCAGTTGGTGCACCCACCGTGACCAACAATGCGCAATCATCGACGTACCCGCCCTGTGCATGGCCCCCCACCCAACGGAGGCACATCCAGTGCCACCATCCCACACACACAAGCCTTCCACGGAACATGCTGTGTCCAATGGTCAGTACAGAGTCAGCGCCCATCTGGTGGATCCTGAACAGGAGACACATGCACACACATGCCAGCTCCCACTATGTACGTCTGCCACCTGGCACGTGCAATGTAACCTCTCACCTGTGACGTGTGACTGCAAGCACACAGCCGTCTTGGCATGGGGCTGTCAATGTGGACACCTGTCAATGTTTCGGGAGGTGTGATCCGTACAGTGCTGTACATAGGGTGCAGTGCTGACACCTACTACTGTCTCATATCCCCTCGTGCCACAGGTCCCACTTGTTTTGGCCGCTCAGCCTGTGCCCACATCGTCGTCGTCGTGTGCCATACTCATCCAGCCGCGGAAGCAGTTCCATGCTCAGCAGACATTCATGTTGCCGTGGCGTTGCCGCTTGACGGATATGCAGTCAGTCCCCATCAGCACGCCCTGCAAGTCATTGGGGCCTAGATCCCCATGTGCATGCACATGGCAGTGGTTCGTATCACTAGCCATTGCCATTGTTGGGAGACCTGTGTAAGTGTATTGTGGCCGTGCCGTCCCAGCTTGACAGCTGGGCTGTGGCTCATGTGCTTGCTCAGTCATGTCAGTGATGTGTATGCGAAATTGCTATGTGTCGTGTTGCTTTGACATGTGTCCTCTGCCATTGTCCCTAGGCGGAGACCGAACATTGACCGCCCATACCAATTGCTGGCGGACATGGACGATACAGAGGTTATTAGGAAGTTTCGGCTGGACAGGCCAACCCTGCATCGACTGTGTGCCATGTTAGAACCCCATCTCCGTCCCCGCAGGGTGTATCCGACTGCTGTCACCCCCACGGCTAAGGTGATGGCCGCCATGCATTTCTTCGCCACTGGGTCATTCCAGCACACAGTGGGCATTGGAGGAGGGATGTCCCAGCCCATGTTCAGCAAGGTGCTGAGGGATGTACTGGCAGCCATGATGCTGTACCGAAACAGGTACATCCGCTTCCCCAGGGCTCGTGAATTGGCGGCAGTGAAGGGTGCATTCTATGCCCTTGGCAGAATCCCACACGTCGTTGGAGCCATTGACTGCACACATGTCGGCCTTGTTCCACCACAGGCCACTGAGCACCTGTACCGCAACAGGAAGCACACGCACTCCCTGAATGTGCAAGTGGTGTGCCTTGCGGACATGGTGATCACCCACGTGTGTGCAAAGTTCCCAGGCTCGGCCCATGACGCACACATAATGCGCAACAGCATCTTGCCACGACTGATGTCCAATATGCAACAGGATCGTGCCTGTATTGTCGGTGAGTATGTGGAGTGGTGTAGCGTGCTGGTTGTGCGATGCTGTCCCCTGTCCAGTTGGAATAGCAACGGTTCTCTGTGTCCCTCACACCCAGGTGACTCCACGTACCCGAATGGGGCATGGCTGCTCAGTCCATTGAGGAATCCTCGCACCCCAGCAGACGATCGCTACAATGAGGCACATGGGAGGACCAGACGTGTGGTCGAGCGTACCTTTGGCCTCCTCAAGTCCAGGTACAGGTGCCTGGACCGCACCGGGGT